>JAEQML010073015.1:0-15178 GCA_016904865.1 Pissodes strobi
GTTGTTTCTTCGGTGTAAACTATCTCACATAAATTACAAGTTTATTGCTTATGTTTAACTTATCGTTAATAATAGGTGCCTTATTTTATTTCCTTATCGTAATCCATATTATATACTCCCTTATTGGGCTTTTCTCTAATTTACGTGGTGTAACTATCTTTATGTATCGTATCAATTGATATTTCTGTGATGTATTTTCTCTCATTTTTCCTCTTTATAACTTTTAACTTATTTTCCTTTGTCTCTATCACTACTCTAGTTTACTATGTTTGTTTTTCCTTATAACTTTATATATACATCTATACATATGTAGATTCCAATTTTATCTCCTAGGTCGTCATGTTGTCCAAGTGTCTGTTATGATCTTCCCTATAAGGTACTTCTCTTTGACAGTTGGCTACAACATTCCCTATGTGACCTCTATATAATTGTGCTTTCCAGCTTCTCCTTTATATTAGTTCAATATTATAACTCTCGTAATCTCAACTCTATAACTCTTTTAATTTCTCGTATACTTAAATGCCTATGTGTTTTTCCCAGTATCGTTAAACACTTGCATTTAAAATTATAACTTTTTACTCCAGTTGCTCATATCTTAATTTCTCATTTTTCTCCTCTAATGCCTACGTGTTTTTACAATGATTTCCCTAGTGTGGTACCTATCATTAACACTTCCATTGAAAATTATAACTTTTCCTAGTTATATTAAAAATAAAAAAATAGTAACGTAGTTAGGTACCTATCGTGAACATTTGCGTTCGTTTTGTCAGTGTTTCTTATTTTTTCCCTAAAATTGCTAATAGTCTTTCCTCGAAATTCTCTTCTTTTCCCCTGTTTCTTATTTCTTTGTCCCTCTTGCTTGTGTCTTCTATCGCCTCTATATTGAGCTGAAGATTAGATTCCTCAGTGTCTTCTGTACTGTCATCTTCCGAGTCCTCTGCTTTTTCCTCCATGTTTTGCTCCACCTTTTTTGCTTCCTCGTCACTGATTGGTGAATCCTCGGTCCACGGATCATTATATGGTAACATTCTGCATACGTGTACCGTGTCTGTTATCTTCTTTTTGCCTCCTATTTTGATTACCTCGTAATTCACCTCGCTTAATTTTCTTACAATTTCATATGGTCCAAACCATCTCAATAGCAATTTCTCACTACGTCCCACTTTTCTTATGGGTATAAAAATTTTAACTTTATCTCCTATTTTAAATTGTAGATCTCTATGTTTCTCGTCAAATCGTTTTTTGTCGTTATTTTGCCGCTTTTCTATGTTTTCTACCGCTATTGCCCTCATTTGTAATGCTTTTTCTCTGATTTGAAGTATATCTGTCTCTTTTTCTGCGTCTATTAAAACTGCCTCAGAGGGTAACGTAGGCTCCCTTGCAAAAATTAACATAAATGGGCTGAATTGAATTGTGCTTTGTACCGCCGTGTTGTATGCAAATGTGATGAATGGGATGTAACTACACCAATCAGTTTGTTTTGTGTTACAATATATTGAGAGCATGTCGGCGATTGTTTTGTTTAATCGCTCTGTAAAGCCATTACAGCATGGATGGTAGGCTGTAGTATATTGGCTCTGTGCTCCCATAATTATCTCTAGTTCTTGCACCATTTCTGACTGAAACGTTTTCCCTCTGTCACTAAGTATTGTCCTAGGGATCCCATGTATAAGAAATACTTTTTCTAATAAGAACTTAGCCCGCCTTGCCACTTGGTAGGGCTGCTGTAATAGCATATCTAGATGCATAATCTGTGGCCACCACAATCATAGTTCTTCCCTGTGTACTTCGCCTAAATGGTCCTAGTAGGTCGATCCCAATTTTATCCATAATGTTTCCTACTTTTATGGGTTGTAAGAAACCTGGAGTCTTCCTGTAAGGTTGGCCTTTTCTCGCCTGGCATTGGGGGCATCCCTGAATGTATTTTTCTATGTCTTTGCTCATTCATGTCCAAAAAAATCTGTTTTTTATTTTCCCTAGCGTTTTGAAAATTCCCAAATGACCTCCTGTAGGTGTTGCGTGTATCTGCCACATTATTTCTTTTCTCATGGATTTTGGTATGACTAAAACATTCTCCAATCCGTTATTGGTGTTGTTTACTTTATACAGGGTGTCATTTTGGAGTCTGAAATTTTTTGCCCTTCGCCTTATTCCTATTGGTATGTCTGTGTTATTTGGGTCTGTAATTGCTAGCTTTAACTCTTTTAATTCTGGGTCCTTGTCCTGTAGTCTGGTTATCTCAGTGCTTCTTAATGCGAATGTTGGTAGTTCATCTTTCTCGTCTGGGTCATGTATTTCTGAAGGTAAAACCGGATTTCTGGACATGCAATCTGCGTCCTGGTGTGCTGTCCCTCTCTTGTATTCCACAGAATAGTCGAATTCCGCGAGTTTTAATGCCCATCTTGCTAGGCGTCTGTTACCTTCCTTTAGCTTGTCCATCCAGCACAGAGCTTGGTGATCTGATACGATCTTTACTGGTTTCCCATATATTAAGTGTCTTAGGTAACTTAGAGCCCATACGGCTCCTAATAATTCTAGTTCGGTTATAGTATAGTTTTTTTCGCTTTTCGATAAACTCCTACTTATATATGCTATTGGATGTGCAATCTTTTCGTCGTCTTCTTGTAATAATACTGCCCCGATTCCGCAGGTCGCTGCATCTGTATGAAGTATGGTGCCTTTATTTGGGTTGAAGTGTTGTAAAACTGGCGCTGTTGTCAATTTATGTTTTAAAATGTTAAATGCCTCCTCCTGTTCGGCTCCCCATTTAAATGTCTGATTCTTCTTTGTCATGTCATGCAGCGGTCTTGCTACCATTGCAAAGTTGTATATACATTTTCTATAGAAGTTGCAGAGTCCCAAAAAACTTTGGACGTCTTTTACTTTTTTGGGCCTTGGGAAATTATCTATGCATATCAGTTTAGCCTCATCCGGGAGTATACCTTTTTCGTTGACTTTAAATCCCAATATTTTTATCTCTTTTTTGAGATATTCACATTTGCTTGGCTTGAGAGTTAACTTTGCTTGGCGCAATCTGTCGAAGACTTTTCTTAGTTTTATTAAATGTTCTTCGAAAGTTTTTGAAAAAATTATTATGTCGTCCAGGTATATTAAAATTTCCTTCCATTTCATGTCGCTGAATACACGGTCTGCTAATTCCTGGAACGTCGCTGGAGCGTTGCATAACCCAAAGCTCAGTACGTTAAATTCGTATGATCCATGCCCTTGTGCTACGAATGCGGTGTATTGTTTTGAGTCCTCCTTTATGGGTACCTGCCAATACCCAGAAAACATATCCAGTGTGCTAAACCACGTAGACTCGCCTAGGTAACTTAGTATGTCATCTATTTGTGGTAGGGGCCAAGTAGATTTTTTTGTTACTGAATTGAGCTTCCTGTAGTCGACGCAGAATCTGGTGCTGCCGTCTTTCTTTTTAACCAGTACTACTGGGCTTGCCCATGGTGAGTGACAAGGTCGAATCACTTCACTTTCTAGCATTTCCTGAATTTGTTTATCTATTATATCTCGTTCCTTTTGTGATACTCGGTAGGGACAACTTTTATGTGGTTTATCATTTTCTACTTCTATAATGTGTTCCGTTAAATTAGTTCTTCCCATGTGTTTTGGGGATTTAGCAAACACGTCACGGTACTCCAGTAGCAGGCTTTCTATTCTAATTGTTTTCTGGCTTCATAGTCTGTTATTTTTTCTAGATGGTGGTCTTCTAATGTCACGATTTCTTGTGGGTCCTCGTTGAGCGCCATACTCCATTTCTTCTTTCTGTTTTTCCTCCAATATTGCTATAGTTGTTCCTTTGTAAATTTTTGCTGGAAAATTAGCCTTTGCGTGTATGGGTATAAACAATTTGTCTCCATCCGTGTAAATGTTTGATTCTATTGATAGTTGTTTTGTAGCCAACCAATCAATGTTATATTTGCAGTCAAAAATATTGTAATGACCGTCCTTCTCCGTGTAATCCGGGATTTCTAACTCTATTGTTTTCGTTTCTCCTTTCTTAAATGTGTAATTATTGCTAGCTCTAATTTTGTAAGTGCTAGGAGTTTTCTCAATCATAAGATTCGTAAATGGCCCTGAATTTCTTAGTTTTTCTGACCTACATATTATTATGTCTATTTTGGCTTTGTTAAATATACAGTATAACATTTTTTTAAATTTGATCCAATTTTGCAAGTCTATGCCCCAACCTTTTCTGGGTATAGCTATCGTTTTGTATGCTTTTTGTTTTGCAATATCTTTAAGCTTTGTTAGGCATTCGAATATTGTCTGGAACGTGGGCTTATCTTTCCTGTCTGTTCTGATATGTAAATAATAGGCGATTTTATGTTTGTTTTTTACGTAAGATACCGTCCCTTTTGTTTTCTTTATATTCCGCCTTGCGTTTGGAAATTCTTGCTTTAGGAATGTTCTATGGTTGTACCTTGTGTTGTATTTTTCTGTTACTCCCCAAGCTGTTGGAGTATCACTAGCAAGTCCTCGTATGTCCTGTCCTGTTTCTATTATGCGTTTGTTTAGCTTAGCGAGCGTTATATTGTGATGATTGTTTTCGAAATTTTTAAATCTGTCTTGTTCTTGTTTTTTAGTTTGTTCTTCTTGTACTGTTGTTAGCCCTGCTGCTGCCTTATTTATTGACTCGTATTTTAACGGAATTTTGTATGTGTTTTGTAATACCAATTCTTTATTTTGGAGGTCTATGATGGCTCTATTTTGTTCCAAGAATTCCATGCCCAGAATTATAGGATAGAGGGCAGTTCTAATGACTTTTGCCTCTATTTGTAGATTTAATTTGGTTGTAATGTGTAATGAGGCTTTTACTTCGCTAAGAACTGGTATGCGGTGTCCTCCTGCTCCAATTAACTCTGTGTTGCTAGGTTTATGAGTGAGGCCTGTAGTCCAATCTTTTTGGATGACGTTGTTTTGTGACCCTGTGTCTATCACCGCTGATATCTGCTTATCATTTAATGTACATGTGATGCATAGTATGCCCTTTTTATCTTTGTACCCCTTTGCTAGGATGGCTGGGGTTCCTAATTCTGCCATCCGCTGCCGTTTGGGTATCTCCTTTGACAAGACGCTGCAAAGTGTCCCAATTTGCCGCAAACGTAACATGTTTCAGGGTCGGGTCTATTTCTGTATTGTGGCTGATTATTACTTTTTCCACTATAGTGGTTTTGATTTACGTTATTAGGTTTATATCCCTGGGGACCTCTTGGACCATTAGGCTGGTTGTGTGGTCTCTCTTGCTGATATCTCGCTTGTTGCTGGAGCTGTCTGTAGCTGTCGCGTTGGTTGTTGGGCTGCCTGTTTACATGGGAGCTGTTCTGCGGTCTGAAACGATTCTGAGGGCGATCGTAACTGTTCTGGGGTCTGTAGCTGCTTCGCTGTTGATAGCCATTGCTGAATCTGGGAGGACTTCGGCTGGCTCTCTGCCTTGGGGCCTTGTCTATTGTTACTGCCAGGGCTTTTAGCGCATCTAAGTCCCGCGGTTGGGAGTTTGGCGGACTCGTTAGCCAATAGAAGTGATAATTGTTTTCTTCCGTTAGGCCTTCGCTGAAAATTTTTATGAATTCCTCTAAGTCCATATTAGTTTTGTACTCGTGATATAGTACTCTAAGTTCATAAAGATAATTTACTACTAGCTCGTTGTGATGTTGTTTTCTGTCTTCTACTTTCTTTTTTAAGGATGCATGAAAATTAATATCCTCGAATTCCCATATAAAATCGGCATGTAGGTCGTCCCACCCATTGTTTTGGTTTGCAGTTGTATATTCCTCGAACCAGAGGTTGGCCGCTCCATCCAAGAATGTTCCAAAATATGCAATCTTTAACGCGTCATCCCATCCATTTGCAATTGCCGTCCTCTCATATGATTTAATGAAATCGTTGGCTTTGCATCTGCAAGGGTGGAATGTCGGTGGGCTTATAAATTGTGGTAGTGCTGGTTTCTTCGCAGTTGCCAGTGCGTCATTTATTGTTACGTTTGCCATTTTCGTATTGCTTTTTGTTTGCAGTTTGGTGTTGTCCTGGGGATCTAAGCTACTGCTTAATATTCCTGTCGTCACCGTCTTTGTAGTTTCCTCGTTCTTTTGGCCGTTCTGTAGAATTTCCTGTGCTGGCTTTGCGAGTGAGATAAGTTTTATGTTTTCTACGTTTGCTATTAGAGATGGTGGTGGAGATCGGTTTAGCTTTTTTGACGCTGCGAAAATAGCGTTTGGTTTGGCTGTGTTGCTATGGGGTAATAGGAGATCGTCGACTGGCGTGTTGGATTGACTCTTAGAGCGTAGATAGTGTTTTTTATCTGACATTCGGCTAAAAGTGTGTTTGCGCGAGATTTAGTGCGAATGCCTTCGCCAAAATGTCCCGAAGATGGGTTGGCCCTGCTTCCAATGATTCATACAAGCAATTTGGACTCCATATGACTTTCGAACAGACTGCTACTCACAATTACTTTGATGATGAAAACAGATATATGATTTTAAAAACATTCTCAGATCTATGACGACTATTCCTTAAGAAGACAAAAAAATGCTCCCATGGGCCCCTACGGCGGTTTGCGAACAAGGATTAACTCGAGACTGACAAGTATTATTTTTCAAGTGAAACAGGGTCCTGGCTGGATAAATCCTGCTGAGTCCATGGTCCTTGGTCCTACGTACGGGGATCAAACGGCTGCCTCCACCACATGTCAAAGAAGCTTCTAGGAGGGACCGGACTCGATCTAGTGCGTTTCCTTGAAATAATTTGCTAGTAACCTTGGAATGTATTTTACTTTTACTTTAGATTTTTAGGAGGCGTTTTAATTTGTTTAATTTATACTGGGTATACTTTAATTAGGTTTCACTTTTATCTATGGTTCACTTTACTTTTTACTTTAAGCTTTACGTTACTTTTACACTTTACTTTTACACTGACATCACTATAGAGGAGGTTCGATCTTGGTTCCCAGAGAAGCGTTTGGCCTTAATTAAAAGGGAACTACTTAACCAGAAAGTCAAGATCGTGAGGTTGACCTTGGTACCAGAAAAGCCTTTGGCCTTAATTAAAAGGGAACTACTTAACCAGATAGTCAAGGTCGGGAGGTTTGATCCTGGTCACCAGAAAAGCGTTTGGCCTTAATTAAAAGGGAACTACTTAACCAGATCATCAGGATCGGGAGGGTTTGAGCTTACAGGAGGAGCGTTTTGCCTTAATTAAAAGGGAACTACTCAACCAGATAAGTTGTCGTCTACTTGATTTGCTCGTTCTTTTATAGTCAAATATCAACAAAATTTAGTGTTGATATTTGACTGATTGTTTTTAAAACATGTTTAGATAATACTCATAATATTTGATCCTACAATGTCAAGTATCAAGTTCAAACATTAGACTGAGTGTTCTTTTGTTATTACGCTTTCTAGTATACACATGCCCCCCTCCAACTAGCATTGGTCCCCAATGCAAAACATCTTTACGGTTAGAAAGTTCAAAAAGGAAAGAATCTGCTCAACAAATAAAGACTTGATTGAGAAAAGAAGTAACTAAATTCGTTATCTCAGAGACGCTCAAAAACTCATTTTTGATGAGTATGTTCAAAAAGGAGTGGTACCCCCTTAAATAATAATAACCAGCTGTCCTCAATGTTCGAATAGTCATATCGTTCTGTACCTACTTAAATTTAGGTTATGTCTGAGCACTAAAAATTCTTGACATAGTTCGGTCCTGGATTCCAGCCAAGGGGTCTCGATCTGCGTCCTTACTAAATTCAGAATCTTTGTCGGACTCCTTTTTGGCTGCTGTGTATATCAGGACTCCATCGCCATTGCCTAGGGGGTGCTTCCGGTACATGTAAAAAAATATATAAAAAATATAAGTGCTTAGTATTAACATTTTGTTTTCTATCTTAAAAAAAAAACTCCCTCTGTCATTTCAATTTTTTCTCACCCGGTATTAATTATTATTTAAAATCATATTTTTATTAACTGGTGCCTTAAACATATGCAAGTATCATATTAATTTTAGTTGGTCTGCCGTGTATGTTTAGCCGAAATTGAACATTGCTGTAAATATTATTAAAAAACATATTGGTGTTAAAACAATCGAGGACTATTTTTTGATACCTTGCATTTTTCCTGACCCAGTATCTCGTTATATACTGTATCCTATATATTTCTAATCATTTGTAAAACATTTTTTGTGCCATAGAATTCGAAGTGTTCATGATGGAAGTGCCCTGCCGTAAGTAAAAAAAATTGTATAATCCTTGAAAAATTTTCCCTTGTCGCTTGATTGTCGTATTTTTTCACCCCCCCTTTCTTTCTGTTAAAGAGAGAAGATTCGTTCGCGCTTACCGCAGGGAGGCCAGGCGGGCCCTGCCGGACGTCCCCTTGGCATAGCCTAAAGAAGCCATAGCCGCGACACTCGGCTCGTTTAGGGGGGTACGAAATCAAATTTTCTCCGTGAAGCTCAGTGAAGCGAGCACACTACACAGTTGGAACTCGATGCCAATCATACGCGCTTACCTGGGCCGGAGTGCAATAAATTTTCATAGGAATTAAAATTGAAAAAGATTCGTTATTTGGGTAACTAGACTATCGTTATGTGTATATATTGTTTTGTTTGTATGTTATATAAATAAGTTAATGTTTATGTGTTAAAATGGGAAAAGGACGGCAGAGTTGTGCAGCTAGTTAGTTTGTTTATTGTAACTTAAATTTGATCATAAGGTATCGGAATCGGTTCAAATGACTAAAATAAATTGGAACTAACTGAAACTAACCGAAAGTTAATTGAAAGACTAACCAAAGCTAGCCAAAAGTAACCATAAGCTCCAAAACAGGCTAAAACGTACCTATAGTAACAGGATACAAAAATTAAAGTAAGTTAAAAGTAACCAAAACGAAGCGAATTTAAGCGACTAACCAAAAACATTAAATTTGCTTAAAACGTATAGGAACCGATTCAAATGACTAAAATAAATTGGAACTAACTGAAAGTAACCGAAAGTTGATTGAATGACAAACCAAAAGTAACTAATAGCACCAAAACGGACTAAAACGTATCGGAACAGATTAAAAATGTTAAAGTAAATTAAAACTAACCCAAATTAACCGCATATTGGCAAGTAACCAAAGACATTAAAATTGCTTATAACGTATCGGAACCGGTTCCAATGACTAAAATAAATTAAAACTAACTGAAATTAACCGAAAGTTGATTGAACGAAAGTAAGTTGCAACTAATCGAATTTTGAAGACTAACTAAAATTAATCAAACACATTTAAATTTATTATAACGTATTGGAACCAGTTCAAATAACTAAAATAAATTGGAACTAAGTGAAAGTTACCAAAAGTTGACTGAATGACCAACCAAAAGTAAATAAAAGCACCAAAATGGTCTAATACGTATCGGAACAGATTAAAAATACTAAAGTAAGTAAACACTAAGGCGAATTTTGGCGACTAATCGAAAGTAGTCAAAAACTTTAAAATTCGGAACCGGTTCAAATGATTAAAATAAATTAAAACTAACTGAAATTAACCGAATGTCGATTGAACGACTAACCAAAAGTAACCAGAAGCACCAAAAGGGCTAAAACGTATCGTAACAGATTAAAGTTATTAAAGTAAGTTGAAACTAACCCAAATTAACCGAATTTTTGCGACTAACCTAAACTAATTAAAAATATTTAAATTGGTTATAGCGTATCGGAACCGATTCAAATTACTAAACTAAATTAAAACTAATTGAAACTAACCGAAAGTCGATTGAACGACTAACCAAAACTAACCAATAGCACCAAAAAGGGCTAAAACGTATCGTAACAGATTAAAAATATTAAAATAAGTTGAAACTAACCAAAATTAACCGAATTTTGACGACTAACTTGAATTAATTCAATAACTGAAATAAATTGAAACTAATTAAAAGTAACCAAAATTTGATTCAAAGACTAACCAAAACAAACCAAAAGTAACTAAAAGTACCAAAACGGGCTAAAACGTATCGCAATAGTTTAAAACTAATATTAAGTAACTTAAAACTAACCCAGATTAATTAAATTTTGGCGACTATCCTAAACACTAAAATTGGTAATAACGTATCGGGACCGAAAGTAATCGATAGTTGATTGAACGACCCAATTTTGGCGGATAACCAAAACTAACCAAAAACATTAAAATTGGTTATAATGTATCGGAACCGGGTTCAAAATAACTAAAATAAATTAAAACTAAACGAAAGCTGATTGAATTAACCCAAACTAACTAAAAGCACAAAAACGGACTAAAACATATCGGAATAGATTACAAAATTTAAAGAGCCCAAAAATAATCGAAAATTAATAATATGGAAACATTCATAAAATATATATAAAGGGTACAGGGGAAAAACGATCTAAGCGCCATTTCAATAGGAAACTTTTATATTATTGATTTCATAGAAAATTTTATTTTTGATAAAAGTTGGTGCTTGGAAAAAAAACTAATTTTGACAATGTTAAATTAGGGATAAATTATACAGGGTACTTAAAAATACAAAAATGATGGTTAAAAAAACAAAAACTTTGGAATATAGGAAAAGCTTCTACAGAAAAAATATAGCTCCTACTAAGATAAAAATAAAAATCGAATACCATTTTTTCCAAAAGTGCATCGTTGCTGAAAAAAATAAGGACAAAATTAAGAAAAAGCGGGGTTTTTCAATAATTGACATGGATTTGGGGTGCACTTTTGGAAAAATGGTATTTGACTTTTATTTTTATCTTAATACGAGCTTTATTTTTTCTGTAGAAGGTTTTCCGATATTCCAAAGTTTTTGATTTTTTAGCCATCATTTTTGTATTTATTGAGTACCCTGTATAACTTATCCTTAATTTAGCATTGTCAAAATTAGTTTTTTCCAAACACCAACTTTTATCAAGAATAAAATTTTCTGTGAAGTCAATAATAAAAAAGTTTCCTAAATGGCGCTTAGATCGTTTTTCCCCTGTACCCTTCATATGTATACACATTTTATAGAAATAACATGTTTCTAATTTTTTTATTAGTCTTACAACCATTTCATCATTAAGCCATGTTGATTTTAGTTTGACAATATTATTGAATTATATTTCAATATAAAAGGTCTCAAAAGAGCGGGACATATTTTCCGACTTTGGAATTCTTCTAAAAATTCTAGATAAATTTAATGTAGCATGTCGAATAGCATTCCTTCCATTTAAATAATTTGATCTGTTTAACTTAGCGCGAAACGATTTGCATCTTTTTATCTTAGTTATTTAGTAATTATCTAGATATACGAAATTTTCGGTTTGGTGGGGACTATTTTCCAGGTTGTAGTCATGTGGAAGATAAGAAAGTGCAAAACATTTCGTTTGACAATAAACAGTTCGGATTCTACAATAAAGGTGTAAGTCTCAAAAACATTGTGTTTGTTGGTTGTTTTTCGTAAAAGTTGATCGTTATCCAGATATATCCATTATTTGAGATTTGATCAGCACCTTGATATCATTTTGATTCGCTGTACCTTTTTTGGTTTTAAAGATACCAAGGTAAACAAAAAAGCAAAATGTAGGGTTGGTAGCCAAGTTTTTATCTAGATTACATATAAAACAAAACACCAATAATTTTCTGACATAAAAGCCTACCCTATATATTTTTTAAATAGAACACCCTGTATGTTACTAAATTTTTGGACCCTCTAGTGAAATCAAAACACATGTCGTGTATAATATCCTATACCTATCCTTACCTGTTTACGAAATATTGACAGTTGAAAGTCGGGCATTTTGACAGGCAACAAAGAAAACGGTTTACACATCTCTATCTTAGGTTTTCATAAGCTATCGAATGAGAGTTGCTTTCAATTTAACCAGAGGTTTAAAAGTTCCGGTTAATTTTATTCGCTGGTTATATTCAAAGTTACTGTCATTCGATAGACAGGAATATGCAAACCGTTTTCTTTCCTCTCGTGCGGTTTAGATTTTAAAGCCTGTCAAAATGCCCGACTTTCAACTATCAATATTTCGTAAACACCTAAAGATAGGTATAAGATATTATACACGAAATGTGTTTAGATTTCTCTGGAGATTCCAAAAATGTAGTAATATACGGGGTGTTCCTTTTAAAAAATATAGAGTAGGCTGATATGTCAAAAAATCGTTAGTGTTTTGTTTTATATGTAACTTAGAAAAAAACTTGGCTACCAACCCTACATTTTGCTTTTTTGTTTAACTTGATATCTTTAAAAACAAAAAAGTTACAGCGAATAAAAATGTTATCAAGATAAATTGAACGCACAGTACATGTTGCTCCGATTTAGCGTAATTGTGCACTTCATGCATAAACTAGTTCGCGAACTATAGCCAGATCAAAAATTTACTTTCATTTCACCAACTTGACAATATTTTTATCTAGCGAATAAAATGAAAAAGCGAAAAAATATGCAAAATCGTACATAATACGTTTATAAAATTGTGCAGGTTGCAAAGAATCTATATGAAACAAAATTATGTACTTATATAAGATCTTTTTTAAGCTTAGAAGAGAACAACTAGATAAATAAAAATTTTCAAAATTAATAATGCAGATCTTCACAAGTTAGTCTAAAACCGAAACTACTTGAGCAAAATAAAATCTCATAAAAAAAAACTTTTCTTGTGTATAGATCTTGTTGATGATTTGAAGATTATCTTGGAGCTTATATTCTATTATAGTTATATTCATGTGAGTTTATTTCAATTTCAATTTATTATATGTGTGTTATAACGTTAAAAAATAAATAATTTTCTTCATAAATGAGTTGATTTATTGATCGTAATTTATCAAAATAATATGTAACTCAGTTATATTTTTCTTTAGTTAATTGACTTTTCTTTCAAGAATGCTGTACTTATTACAAGTAATCAACATTCGCCATTCTTAATTTCACTTCAAAAGACATTTTTAACTATTTCTTTCAGGTGTAATGTTTAAATAAATATCCGGCTCTCTTTATGCAGCTTTTTGGATCAAAAAATTGGTTATTCTCTATTCGAAATAAGCAGTATTTTATAAATCATATATTTTGTAATGAACGTTTAAATAAAATAATAGGGGAGAGTAACAATTTTAGTATATAACGACCCAAAAAATTTGAGTACGGCTCACTTCACTAATGATTGCCGGGGCGTTGACGTCAAGTTAGATTTATTTATTTCCTCCTCACTACATAGTGATAAAGCTGGTCCTCGCTTGTCAAAGGTGCCGCGCTTAAGTGTCGCAGCTATGTTTTTCTTTAGGCTATGCCCTTGGTAAGAATTAAAAAAAATCAATTGAACGGTGTGCCCCTTAAATTCTCTCCTTTTTTTTCTTTTGTAGCGCTTCGAGTTTTCAATAATTTATTTCCGGGTGGTACGAGATCAGAAATTCCGGCAGGACACCAGCTCACATTTTCATTTTTAACTTATTATCTATATTTATTTTCCACTAATTATTTCCATTATATTTATTATTATTTTTTTCCCTCTGTATATTATTCCCATAAATATTTATTTTACACTAATCATTGGTTTGTTATTTTTTTTTTACTTATAAAATCGCCGGCTGATATTTCCATAAATTATAATACGCTTAAAATTATATTCAAATTATCTGAATTATATTTAGGTATTAGCATGTCCTACAAGTGCATATTTCTATTTCAATTATTGTCAGCGAATTCCAAGCCGATGGCTTGCTTGTTTATTTTTTGAAACGTACATCGTAACTCTCTGTCGGCGTTTTGGGTTTCGTTTCTTTAAACATAATAACAAAAATTAGCACGTAAACTTGGTCTGCCTTGAGAAATATTGCCGACTATTTGTGATTATATAACATTGATATGTTTATTACGTTGAACGTAAACATTGCCGGGATAGAACAATACTAATAACAGTGGACATTTAATAAATATGTGGATTATTTACACCGACGTCCATTATATTGTTTTAACCGATGATTTTATTTGTATATTAGTATTTTTAATTAGTATCATCCCTATTAGAGTCGGTGCATTCTCTAAGAGGCCAAGCGTTGTTTCTTCGGTGTAAACTATCTCACATAAATTACAAGTTTATTGCTTATGTTTAACTTATCGTTAATAATAGGTGCCTTATTTTATTTCCTTATCGTAATCCATATTATATACTCCCTTATTGGGCTTTTCTCTAATTTACGTGGTGTAACTATCTTTATGTATCGTATCAATTGATATTTCTGTGATGTATTTTCTCTCATTTTTCCTCTTTATAACTTTTAACTTATTTTCCTTTGTCTCTATCACTACTCTAGTTTACTATGTTTGTTTTTCCTTATAACTTTATATATACATCTATACATATGTAGATTCCAATTTTATCTCCTAGGTCGTCATGTTGTCCAAGTGTCTGTTATGATCTTCCCTATAAGGTACTTCTCTTTGACAGTTGGCTACAACATTCCCTATGTGACCTCTATATAATTGTGCTTTCCAGCTTCTCCTTTATATTAGTTCAATATTATAACTCTCGTAATCTCAACTCTATAACTCTTTTAATTTCTCGTATACTTAAATGCCTATGTGTTTTTCCCAGTATCGTTAAACACTTGCATTTAAAATTATAACTTTTTACTCCAGTTGCTCATATCTTAATTTCTCATTTTTCTCCTCTAATGCCTACGTGTTTTTACAATGATTTCCCTAGTGTGGTACCTATCATTAACACTTCCATTGAAAATTATAACTTTTCCTAGTTATATTAAAAATAAAAAAATAGTAACGTAGTTAGGTACCTATCGTGAACATTTGCGTTCGTTTTGTCAGTGTTTCTTATTTTTTCCCTAAAATTGCTAATAGTCTTTCCTCGAAATTCTCTTCTTTTCCCCTGTTTCTTATTTCTTTGTCCCTCTTGCTTGTGTCTTCTATCGCCTCTATATTGAGCTGAAGATTAGATTCCTCAGTGTCTTCTGTACTGTCATCTTCCGAGTCCTCTGCTTTTTCCTCCATGTTTTGCTCCACCTTTTTTGCTTCCTCGTCACTGATTGGTGAATCCTCGGTCCACGGATCATTATATGGTAACATTCTGCATACGTGTACCGTGTCTGTTATCTTCTTTTTGCCTCCTATTTTGATTACCTCGTAATTCACCTCGCTTAATTTTCTTACAATTTCATATGGTCCAAAC
>JAEQML010073019.1:0-15178 GCA_016904865.1 Pissodes strobi
AATCTGGATTATTTTAGAATATCCAGAATTTGAGATAAAGAAATTTAGATAATGACGTTCTTATTTTTACTTTTGAATTTTTTAAATCATGTTTTTCATATTATTTCAAAATAGGCTAGAGCTTTGTAATAATAATTGGGAACACATGACTAAACTTTAAGGAGATGCCTCTTGTGTGTTTGAAGGTGGAAGGCGATGTAACGCTTTCAATAAAATAAACATTTCGGACTTCCATTACCTTTATTTGATCATTGAAAAATATAGGCAATGGAACTCCAAAATATTTCTTTTACTCGAGATACCTATTGTCTTACTTTCTTCATTCAGTATAAAAAGTTAGATGGGCTAAAACAACTTTTTCGGTAAGTATTCAGAAACAACGTTCTGCATATAGAATATACTCTCTGGTGATTAAGGTTTCATCGACAGTCCACCACTACTGTTGAATGAAGTAATTTTCATTAGAGGAATTATTAGAAAACATAGAAAAAGTAACTGAAGAAATAAATCGAAATATAGCGCCAGAAGAATGCTTGCGAATCAATTTCAATTTTCAAGTGCTTATAAGTAGATCAAGTTGAATCACATTACTCACCTTTTTCTTCGAGAGCCTTTGCGATTACATATTCTGCATATACAACAGCCTTTTTCCAAAATTACAAATGCAATGACTGGTTAAAAGCATTATGGTTAGAACATTATTATTTTTGTAGAAATAACTAACGGGTATTCAGCCAATAAGTTTTATTAAAAGATTATTATTAAAAGCTTTCGGTCAGTATATCGTAACCTTCGCCAGGGCTAAAAATTATTTTATATACTAATGTACAATATATAAAAATTTTGTGGCAGCTTGCAATTAAAACTAAATAGTTAAGTTCAATTTTGGCAGTTATAACATTTTAAAAATATTGTAAAAAAAATTGGTAAAAAATTAGAATATCTTATAGAACTACATACAATGTCCAAGTCAATGCCCGTTAATTCTTTCTACATTCAAACATACAGCCGTGATCCCATGAATAAATTTGAAAACTTGGGTTTAGTGCATTGATGTACTCAAATTAATTTTGAAGATACCTAAAAAGATTGCCATTTTTCGAAGATATTTGAAGAAACTATGGACCTAATACCGTTCAAAATCTTAAGGACTACAGCAAACTGATGAAACAAAAAGCTAATTTGAAGAACCGAAATGTATTCTTACTTGAATGTCGAAGGATGGGACTTGTATCTTGTCATATGAAAAATAGTCCTTAGAATGTTTTAAATCTACTTCAAAATAATAATGGTAAGGGCTTTAATGAACTTAATAATTTCAGAAACTCTGTTATTCGTAAAATTTTAAATTTAGAAATCAAAATTTCACATGACAACTTAATTGACATTGACAAATCTATTAATAACCTGCGTTTAGAAACGTCAAATATTATTAAATGAGATTTGGACTACGTTCAAAAATAATGAACATGTTAGATATATAAGAATATTTGATCAAATTAAAAGAAACAATATTGATAAAATTAACAAATTGAAAAATTAAATCAGAATAAAATTAAATTTAAAGATACATGGATTAAAAATCTTACAAATATTCACATTCCAGATGATATAAAAAACTTTTTAGCATTAGGTTTTAAATCTTGTGTCCTTCCAAATATAAAAGATATTTCAATTCAGACATTGAAAATATTATCTATGGATATAATATTAATAAAAAGAGTTTATTTAGAGCTAAACTTACAAATATTATTACTAATTGTTAACACTCTAATAAACATGTAGATCATTTTATCAATAATCTATTTTATTAAACAATTTTTTTTAAAGATCATCCAAATATTTTAGTTACTAAATCTGATAAAGGCAATGTAACAGTATTAATTGATAAACAACAATACATATCTTTAGCCAATGATCTGCTTGAAGATAAAAATTGTTAATCTATAGTTAACAAGGACCCAACAAAAACAATAGAAAATAATTCTAATAATCTAGTTACAACTATATTTAAGGCAAATATGATTGACGAAATTACATCAAAAACACTAGAGAATTACAATTCAATATGTCTAAAATTTTATGGATTACCAAAAATTCATAAACCTACTCTAGCTCTAAGAAGTATTGTTTCTAGTATAGAAGCACCTAATGAAAAATAACACATTTCATATCCAATATGTTGACTTCATACAATAAATCTATTAGCTATTATATTAAAGATTCTTTTGAATTTTCAAAACGTATTAATAACAAATTAATACCTGAAAATCATATATTAATCAGTCTAGACGTTAAATCACTCATTATACACATACCAATCAATTTAGTAATCAATAGTATCAATAAATATTGGATCAGTATATCTGTAAATTGTAATATCTCAAATGATATGTTTATTAAAATAATAAACTTTATCTTCAATTCTAATAATTTTTGTTTTAATAATACATTTTATTAACAAGTTTTTGGAACCCCAATGGGTAGTTCTATTTCTCCAATCATTGCTCAATATGTAATGGATGATTTATTAGATCAATGTTTAGAAAATTTAATTTTTCAACCAAATTTTATTAAAAAATGTCTTTACAATTCAAGATTAAAAAAGTAGTAAACAATCAATTACCTTTTTTAAATACAATGATAATTAAACAAAACAATAATATTCTAATTACCTATTTTAAACCTGTCCACTCTAATAGATATTTAAATTATTTTTCTTATCATAGTAATAAAATGAAAATTAATTTAGTTTTAGCTTTAAAAAATAGAATAATAAACCTAGTACATCGGCCTACTTTAATGAATACAAATTTACACAAACTTAGAGACATCCTTGTAGATAATGGTTATCCATTAAATTTTCTAAAAAATTGCATTCTAACATTAGAATTAATAATATCAACAATAATATTCATGATAACATAAATAAAGATTTTTCAAATGTTTATTATGATTCTTTTCCATATATTATAGAGCTTACTCCGAAAATAATTAAAATTTTTTGAAATGAACCTGTAAAATTAGCGTTAAAGAATGATAAATTGATTGGTAATTTATATCCAAAATTAAAAGATAAAACTATTGCTTTAAATTACTCAAATTTACTATATTCAATTCCATCTAATAAATGTGATAAAAAGTATATTAGACAAACATCACAAAATCTATAAATAGAATTTCTGAGCATAAAAGTGACATAAGACTTCAAAAAAACACGTCTGCTTTATCTAAACATGCATATATTACTGGTCACATACCAAACTTTTATGAAATTAAAATTCTCCATAAAGAAACAAATTTATATAAAAGGTTATTTTTAGAAATGGCCGAAATAAATAAAACAAATTCTATGAATAAGAGAACTAAAATTGGTGATTTAAGCTCAATTTATTCTTATATATTATCACTAAATAAGAGATAATTTTATACCAATACACCTTGCGTTATTATTAAATTAACATCAAATATCAAGCATTCCTTTAACACCTCGTAAATTATTTATTTTGAAACAAAGTAGATTTCTTTGACATTTAATGTAGTTCTATAAGATATTCTAATATTCTACCAATTTTTTTACAATATATTTAAAATGTTATAACTGCCAAAATTTAATTCAACTAGTTGCGATTGCATGTTGCCACAAAATTGTTATATATTGTACATTAATATATGAAATAATTTTTAGTCCTTACGAAGGTCACGATATACTGACCGAAAGCTTAGACGCAAAACAAATGATCTTTTAATAAACCTTATTGGCTGAATACCCGTTGATTATTTCTACATTCAAACATACAGCCGTGATCCTATGAATAAATTATCATTTTTAGTATAAATCATAGTTTGACTAGCAGCAAGCAATGAACCACTGTCTTGAACACGGTTTAGCATTCAAGCAATTCAAATTAATAAATAATGCAATGTTTGGAAAAACAATAGAAAATGAGGAAAGATTGCATTAGTTTGTCGAGCTCCCCAGGTACTGATGAGGATGCTGGATAAAGTGGGAATTATGTTATATTGTCAATATGTCTGCTAACCGAGTCGTTAAGAGGCAAAAAATTACTTCGCCATTAAAACATAACACCTATTTCAAGATGCGAAAAAAATATGTCAAACATCTTTAAAATTAGCAGCAAACACTAAATCACTACCTTAAACACGTTTTATAGTTGAAACAAGTCATACTAATGAATAATGCCGTATTTGGGAGAACAATGGAGAATGTCGAACAAAAGGTACGCATTGACTTTATTTTGCAATGGAAAAATATTGTCTGGAAGTTGCTGCAGAATGAATTTCAAAGACGTTGATATTTTAAATTCGAATGGCTTAATAGAAAGTTGCATATAGGGCGTAACACATTCGCTTCTCACCCTTGAGTTCTCATAAATTTAATTATAATAAAAGTGTATGGAAGTAATCACATGTACTGTATCTTCTCATAAAATACAATGGTTTTAACAGGCTGGTAGCTTGGGTTAGTATATTTCTTAATCTGTTGGTTATAATATTTACTAATTGTAAATAAGAGAGGTAACAAAAAGATCAATCAATTCAGAGGAATTATTAGAAAACATAGAAAAAGCAACTAAAGAAATAATGATAAATATAACGGCTGAAGAGTACTTGCGACTCATTAAAACATACCACTTATTTCAAGATATCAAGCATTTTTAAAATTAGCAGCAAGCACTAAACCACTACCTTAAACACGTTTTATCGGAGGAACAATACATACTAATGAATAATGCTATGTTTGGGAGAACAATGGAGAATGTCGAACAAAAGGTACGCAACGAATTAATTTTTCAATGGAAAAATATTGACTGGAAGTTGCAGCAGCATGAATTTCAAAGACGTTATTTTAAATGAGAATAGCAAAATAGTCATCATCAATTTTTTTAAAACCTGTTTTTGTATGTTGTCTTAGTTCATAGTTTTTAGAAGCTGTCGATTTTCAAAAACCAACAATACGTCCCACTTATTTTAAACTCATAAGATGGTGGGTTTTTACTTAAGAAGCTCCCTCTTGTTTGCTTGAAGGTGGAAAGCAATGTAACGTTTTCAGCAAAATGAATACAAGTCCAAAATATTTCTTTTACTGTAGATACTACTCTGGTCTTTGAAGCCTCTGCGATTTCATATTCTGCATATACAACAGCTTATTTCCAAAATACAAATAAAATGGGTGGTTAAAAGCATCATCGTTAGAACTTTATAAATTTTGATATATTTGGTTGGGGCAACATCGCTGACATGGACAATGTTGTGTTAACGACGGAGCTCAATAAGTTAAAAACACCTAAGTTAATCGAGTTATTAATTAACGGTTCTTTGCCGGAAAGTATAATCAGTGATGTTCTTTTGGAATTTGTAAAAAAGTTTAAAGTTAATACGTCGAGTGACTGTGAAAAGTGTTCTGAAATCTTGAACTTGCCGAGCGATAGTGATCAACTGTGATTCGAGATGTAAACAATCATGGTATGGAGGTGTCTTCCCTGAAACAGCTGTGCACACAGAAGGATATTGTGATTAAAAACCAACAATTAACTATAGAAACATTAGTTGAACAAAAGAATCTACTGAATAACGTACATATATTTCAAAGTCAAAATAATCTTTCCAATATTTCAGCCTATACAGCGGCGCCATCTTTCATCAATAACAACGATAAGGCTAATTATATCTTGGCAGATGCTACACTCCCTGTAGGAAGAACCTCTTGTCCATCTAGCGGCACCAGTGGTAACGCCAACAAAAAGCGACTGGCGAACGAGCAAACTACATTGCAGCTGCAGTCGACATCAACAAAATCGATGACGGCGCCACCTGGTAGTGCAAAGGAGAGGCAGCAGTCCTATCGATCCGGTCGTTCCGGTTCTGGTAAGATCGACGGACGTACCGTGAACAATAGGCAAACAGTAAATCTTCGTGTTAACATAACCCAACAACAAATGTCAAATGCTGTTTTAGAAATACAACAACAACAAACGATGGATGATTTAATAGGTCTAGCCCAGGAAAATCATGAAAGCGGTTGGAATAAGGTCTCCTATGGCAGGAAAAAGCATAGGAATCAAACCATGGTTGGAACTGGGTCGATGGGTGCAACCCTTAAAGCAGTTCCTAGCTATTCATATTATCATGTGTATCAACTGGATCCAAACACCTCTGAAAAAGACCTGGTAAGTTACCTAAAAACTTTGTTTGCTGAAGCCACATATGAGAGACTGGACTCTAAATACCCAGACAGATACTCCTCATTTAAGGTCGGTATCTTTCATGGTAGTGCGAGTGCTTTCTTGGACCCAACAGTATGGCCCGAAGGTGCTAAAATAAACAAGTTTTTTCACCTCAAAAGGAAAGAAAAGGAAGGAGTTTAAAAACCTAAATTCCTAGTCAAAATTTAAATCGCGAAAGCATCAAATTTGAGATTCAAGTTTTTCATATTAATATGCAGGGGATCAATAATAAGATTGATGAACTGTCACTATTCTTAATCAACTCTAGTTATAATTTTGTATGTATTAGTGAACACTGGTGTAGATCTGATACACTAAGCTTTATTAATATAAATAATTATAAATTAATATCCTTTTTTTGCAGGAAAGAGCACATTCATGGAGGTGTTTGCATATTTGCAAAAAATAATGTAAAATGTAAGTCTATAGATGTTAAATCTTACTGTAAAGAGATAGATGCAGAATTCTGTGCTGTAGAGGTTTCCAGTAGGGAGGTAATAGTCACTGTGTACAGGTCTTGCTCTGGCAATAGTGTATTGTTTTTGCAATTATTTGACCAGCTCTTGGATTATTTGTCTGATAGGTTTGACAGTATCTTTATACTTGGTGACTTCAATATAGATTTTAAGGGAAATTCAAACGTTCTGTCTGATTTAGTCTGTACAATGGACGGTTATGGTCTTTTTGCTACAGTAACGGATGATACAAGGGTTTTCAATGGCTCTCGGAGCTGCATTGACAACATCCTAACAAATATAAGTCGGGATAGGTTTAGGACAGGTATTTCTGACCCGTGTCTTTCTGATCATTATGGTCAGTTCATTACTGTGCAAGTTAAAGTAGACCACATGGTCCAAAGACGTAAAATTAGAAATCAGGAGGTATTGCGTGTTTGAGAAATGGCCTTGAATGTGTGGACTGGGATGCTTTTTGTGAGTCTGATTGTATAGAATATATGGCTGCATTTTTACTGACCAAGTGTCAGGTATTAATTTGTGAAAGTTTCCCTTTAAGTACTGTTACTGAAAATAGACCACCGGTGAGATGGTTTAATCACGATTTGAAAGGTAAGAGGGAGACCCTGTCCACAGTTAAGTTTATGTCTGACAATTCGTCAAATCCTGTGTATAGAGATATGTACAAGATATTGCATTCCGAATATAGGGGGGCCATTGCTTTAAGTAAAAAACAGGCCTATGAACAATATATTTGTAATTCCCAAAACAAGTGTAAGGATATATGGAAAATTATAAATTCTGAAAGAAATGAGCAGCAAAAGAAACAGATCAACAATAATATATCAGTTAATGATTTTAATACATATTTTGTATCGGTAGCCTCAGAAATTGTAAAGAATCTTCCTGCCAATGGTGAACTGCAGAGTGCTTTATTGAAGGATATCCCAGATCTGCCACAATCGTTTGTGCTTTTGCCAGTCACAGAAAGTAATGTCACGAATGCCATTGGGTATCTTAAGAGGTTTAACAGCTGTGATATATACGATATGAATACTAATATTCTTAAACAGATAAGCTTGTATTTGGTGAGACCTCACTCACAGTTTGGCTTCTGTAGGAACCATTCCACGGTTCAAGCAGTTGCCAGGGTTATGGAGGACATAGTCGAGGGCCTTGAAGCAGGTGAGCATGTAGGTTTAACCTTGTGTGATCAGAGCAAGGCGTTCGACTGTGTCTCCCATCAACTTTTACTTGACAAGTTATCACGCTATGGTATCAGAGGGCTTCCCCTGAATCTTTTAAGTTCTTACTTAACGTCCAGAACTCAGTGTGTTACTTTGTATGGTGAGATATCTGAAGTATGCCCTGTGGAGAGTGGAGTGCCCCAGGGATCTGTCTTGGGGCCTGTACTCTTTTTAGTGTATATTAATGATCTGTTTGCATACCTTTTACCTGGCAAGAGTGTCTGCTATGCGGATGATACAACGTTTGCATGCAGAGCTAAATCTCGGGAGAGTCTGAGGAGTGGAATGAATGATAGTAAAATTAGAGTTGAGAATTGGTTTACCCAAAATTGTTTAAAACTTAATAATGATAAGACCCAGGAAATAATTTTTTCTACCACAACTGGTACTGCCTATGGCCATAGTGTTAATGTCCTGGCACTGCGCTTAGATGATCATCTAAATTGGAGTGCACATGCCTCATCCCTGATGGGTAGGCTCTCGTCCTCGCTTTTTTTGATCAGAAAGCTGAGGGTAATGGTGAGCAGTCATTCACTATTGACTGTTTACTATTCTTTGTTCCATTCTCACATATCCTATGGAGTTGTCTTGTGGGGTCAGTCTTCCTATGCTTCATCTATATTTAGAATGCAGAAGAAGTAAACCACACTTTAATAATTTGAAAATAATGAGATTACCATCATTGTACATATTTCACCAACTTTTGGATATCCATAAAAATAAATATAAACTTAAGTTAAATTCGTCATATCACGATTATACAACCCGTTCGGCAGAACTAATGAGACCACCAAGGTATCGATTAAAGAAATCGTCACAAAATTGTTTACAACTTCATTTTTATAACGCCCTGCCAGTGTTGGTTAAAAAACTTTCGTCTAACATGTTTAAAGCTCATATTAAAGGCTGCCTCATAAAACACGCCTTTTATTCCGTTAATGAGTACATGGATGCAATCTCGAGTCCAGAATTGCATGTGCTTCTTTGACTGAATAATTTTGTTGTTATTTCTTTTAATTAATAGTATTGTTTTATACCATAAACCAAAGAACTTAAACTGTGTCTTACAAGCTAGGTAATTCGTCCTTTACATACTACATGTGTTAGGTTAGATTAGTCTTAAGTAAATTTTATTGTTGTTAGTTTCTAAGTACTATGTTGACCTGCTGCAATTGTATTTCTACAAAACGTAGTCAAATAAACTATCTATCTATCTATCTATAAATCATAATTTGAATATGAAGCTTTTGAGGATGCTGGGTAAGGGCGCCTCTTCGTATAATGGACATTTTTATCTACCACCAAATAATGAAGAAAAATGCCAAAAAACTTTAAAATTAGCAGCAAGCACTAAATCACTACCTTAAACACGTTTTATCGTTCAAACAATTCGTACTAATGAATAATGCCGTGTTTGGGAGGACAATGGAGAATATCGAACAAAAGGTACGCATTGAATTAATTTTTCAAAGGAGAAATATTGACTGAAAGTTGCACCAGCATGAATTTCAAAGACGTTGTTATTTTAAATGTGAATGGGTTCATAGAAAATTATTTATAACAAATTCGCTTCTCACTCTTGAGTTCTCATAGATGTAAATATATTAAAATCTATACGTTTATGGAAGTAATCACATGTACTGTATATTCCCATACAATAAAATGTTTCTAACTGGCTGGTAGCTTGGGCTAGTATATATCTTAATCTGTTGGTTATAATATTTACAAATTGTAAATAGGAGAAATTTAACAAAAAGATCAATTGAAAGGAATAATTAGAAAACATAGAAAAAGCAACTAAACAAATAATGATACATATAGCTCCTGAAGAGTACTTGCGACTGATTTGCAATTTCTAAGTGCTAATAGGTAGATTAAGTTGAATCATCATCGTCATATTCTTTGAAACTTCTGCGATTACATATCCTGCATATGCAACAGACTATTTCCAAAATACCAATACAATGGCTGATTAAAAGCATCATGGTTAGAATTTTATTATAAATCATAGTTTGAGTATGAAACTTAAGATGCTGGATAAATGTACCTCATCGTATAATGGGAATTTTATCTATCACCAAATGATGAAGAAAATATGTTAAATATCTCTAAGATTAGCAGCAAGCTCTAAACCATACCTTAAACACGTTTTATCGTTTAAACAATTCATACTAATGAATAATGCCGTGTTTGGGAGAACAATTGAGAATGTCGAACAAATGAATTGGAAGCGTCATGGTTAGAACTTTATTATTTTTGGTATAAATCATATTTTGAGTGTGAAACTTTTGGGGATGCTGAGTAAAGATGCCTCTTCGTATAATGGAAGTTTCACCTATCATCAAATGATGAAGAAAGGTGTCAAAAATCTTTAAATTTAGCAGCAAGCATTGAATCAGTAACTTAAACACGTTTTATCGTTCAAACAATTGATACTCATGAATAATGCCGTGTTTGGGAGAACAATGGAGAATGTCGAACACCTTGAATTAATTTTTTAGTGGAAGAATATTGACTGAAAGTTGCAACAGCATGAATTTCAACGAGGTTTTTATTTTAAACTGAAATCATGTTTTCCATATTATTTCAAAATACTCTAGATATATGTAATAGTCGAAAACAGATGGCTAAAATAGGATAAGAAGGTAGTACATCACTTAAGATAATACCTCTTGTTTGTTTCAAAGTGAAACACAATTTAATATTTTCAGTTAATCAAATATTTTGGACAAAAATCACACAAAATTCTATTAGACTAGCCTTAATATTTTTCACATCATCAACCTTTAAGGTACTAGAATGTGCTCTGAAAAAATCAGAATAATAATTCGTACTTATCTTCATTTTGTTCTAGCGATTAACATCTTTATCATTGATGCACATTCTTAAGTTTTAGCAGTTTAGAGATATGATAATAGCTTTCATCAGGGCAAATAATTTGGGCGATATCTTATTATCTTGATATACCCAACAGTGTGATTTCAATTGGGTATGCTCATGATTTTGCCCATTTCTTATCTTTGGGTAAGTATTCTGAAACAACGCTTTATATCTGGAATCTATTCTCCTACTGATTAGCGCTTCATCGACAGCCCAACAGTCCTTATTGTTAAAGGACTTGTCAGAGTCGGTAAATGCTGTCTCGTTTCGTAATTACATCAAATTCAAATTTATGAAATTTGTCGCATATCCTCTTTTAGAATACTGTGGTTTTAAGTGGCTGGTTGTTGTCAAATGTATCTCTTAATCTTTTGGTTATAACTTTAACAAATTGTAAATAAGAGAGGGGTAACAAAAAATCAATTTAGATTGAATTATTAGAAAATACAGAAGACGAAATAGACAAAGTAACTGAGGAAATAAAGCAAAATATAGCGCCTATAGAGTACTTGTGAATCATTTTGAATTTATATGTGCTTATAAGTAGATTAAGTTGAATCATAATATTCATCATCTTCTTTGAAGCCTCTGCGATTTCATATTCTGCATATACAATAGCCTATTTCCAAAATACAAATACAATGGCTGGTTAAAAGCACCATCGTTAGAACTTCATTATTATTGGTATAAATCATATTTTGACTATGAAGCTTTTGAGGATGCTGGATAAAGGTGCCTCTTCGTATAATGGAAATTTTATCTACCCAAATGATGAACAAAAATGTCAAACATCTTTAAAATTAGCAGCAAACACGAAACCACTACCTTAAACAAGTTTTATCGTTCAAACAATTCGTACAAATGAATAATGCCGCCTTTGGGAGAAAAATTGAAAATGTCGAACAAAAGGTACGCATTGAATTTATGTTTCACTGTAAAAATATTGTCTGAAAATTGCAGCAGCATGAATTTCAAAGACGTTGTTGTTTTAAATTGGAATGGCTTAATAGAAAGTCGTATACAGGGCGTAACAAACTCAGTTCTCACCATTGGATTCTCACAAATCATAAAAGATACGAAGTCGGTTAAATAGGGGTCAGTCCCATTCCCATGTGTTCTCCCTCTATAAGGATCATCGATTTAATTTTTTAAACTCAGATCTATATTTCTTATTTAATATTTTGAAAGCTGCCGATCTTCCAAAACCAGTAATGAGTCCCATTTATTTTTAAACGGTAATGCTTAGACAAAGATGAATTGATCTTCCATGGCCCCTTTTCCCATATGGGAATATTTATTAGGAATAACAGATACGTGTTATACCTAACTGCTTCTGAGAGTCGAAAATCTTCTAAAATATTAAATGAAAAATAGAGGTTCTATTTAAAAAAAATAAATTAACGGTTATCTCAAAAATAAAACTTCCATCTTCAATGGGTTAAAAATGTTAAAGTGAGTTCAAAAGAGTTAGAGAAAGCGTAACTACGCAAAAAAGTCCTTCTTGGTTGGTTAAATTCTAAGGTAATAAATAGATCCTCATATTTTGAATAACCCGATACATTAGCAGATTCTAATTAATTTATCATAGCTATTGATAGTCGCTTCAAAATACGGACAATGAAAAATTATTTCGTTGGTTAAACGATCAAAATACGTAGATTATTTATAGAACATATTTACAATTAAATCAGTTTGGCCAAATATTTTCCTGAATTGATTTATAACTTTTTGGTTGATCTCCATATAGGAGCTATTCAAAATACTGTGGTGCCTGATATATGTTGATATTTATATTCCTATTTATTTTTATTGCATATAGTTTCTAGTGCATTTTATTAGCGTGCTCTGAAATTTATTTCGCCAACGCAATTTTACCAGGGATGCCTAATATTTATTGGTCCTAGTTTTGATTGTGGTAATGTTATATGTAGATAAAGGTGTTGTCTCATTTTTCGTAAGTGGTTTTATGCACTTCTTAAGCTTCCCCAGTACTAATCTAAATCATGCTTCATCATAAAAATATAGAAGTAATCCAAGCTTAGGAGAAAATATAGAAGGCATCTTTAAAATTAGCAGCAAGCAATAAAACACTGCCCTAGACTCGGTTTATCATTCAAGGAATTCAAATTAATGAATAATGCCGTGCATGGAAGGGCAATGGAGAAAAGGTACGCATTGAAATGATTTTCCAATTGAAGAATATATTGTTCATTTGTTGAGCTCACCAGGTACTAATCCAAACCTTGATAAGCACTTAACTAAATATCTTAATGCTTCAAGAAATCATGAATTGATATATGATGCTCAACATAGTACATTCATCCACTTAAGTTTTTATTTATTGTATTATAATTGTTTAATTTGTCATTGTGAAGCTAATCTATAATCTTATCATTATAGAAATTAGGCACATTTCTATCCATTGGAGACCCCCCCAAGTACACATACATCAGTAAATGTCCCTAAAAAACTCTAATATTATTCTTGATTAAGACACTTGTTTTTAAATAGGATTTGTGAATGCTCAAAGAACAAACATTAACAAACTTAGTAGTAACAGTGATAACAATAACAATCAAGACCTTAAGGATTTCCGAGAATGAGAAGTAAACTTCTAAATGAACTCTAAAATAAATCCAGCTCAATTTTTAGGTAAACAGAGAAATGCCCTTACTTTCCTCAAATGATATACACCGAATTTGACTACTGAGCTGTTTAAAATATCTCAATCACAAATCCTACAACATAAATATTAGAAAGGTCATCCTAGAAGTGGATGAAGAATTGCAAAAAAAACTAATCAACCTGTTTTTTTGGTAGGACAAGTTTTACGAAAGAAGGGGAATAAAATTCTGGTAAAGTGGTTGGGTTTGGATAAATATTATAATAGTTGGATTGATAAATTTAAGGATGTTGTGTAATAAATTATAATAATATTAATATTTTATAACTATGTATTAGTTTCAACAGTGACTTTGTTCTGTGAAGAGTGTAAAGAAAATGTTTCCTCCCATTAACATAGGTTTAGTCATAAACATCAAGATTAATGCTGTAGCGAAAGAGAACGTAAAAAGTTTAAGCAGATTGTACCATAGTACTGGTTAAAAGTTTCATCGCTAAAACTCCATTATTTTAGGTACATATCTTGTAGAGTTTAACTGTGAAAGTTTTAAGGGCGCTAGGTAAATATACTTCTTCGCATAGTGGGGATTTTGATCCATCACTAAATAAAAATAAATATGTTTGTTGATCCAGCCGTTAAGAACGAGAAATTGCATCATCAATAAAACATAACACTTATTCGAAGCTGAGAAAAATATATATCACTACCTTAAATTCGTTTTAACATACAAGCAATTTAAATTAATGAATAATGCTGTGTTTAGAAGATCCATGGAAAAAAGATGCATTGAACTGATTTTCCAATAAAATAGACCAGATGGCATGTTCAATTGTGGAAAGAACCCAAAAAGCTGTGCATGTTGGAAGAGATTGTTTCTTCAGGGGAAAAGAATGAGTTAAGTGGGAATTATTTAGTACTAACATTTTTCAGATGAGATAGAGGGAAAGGGGGAAGGAGAGTGAAATAGATCCTGAACAGAAAGTTTATTCTCGTATATAGTGCATCTCAAGACCACACTCTGATTGTTGAACAATGTAAAAGCAGAATGAAAGGTGGTGTTTATTTTCTGTACCATAACTATAACAAGTACTCATTTATAAGCCCTTGTATATATATTTACATATTGATTAAATAAATAATTTAAATGTAAAATATCCACAATTTGTGAATGGTCAAAAATATAAAGCTCCCACAATGGGAAAAATGATAAAAATAAAATATAAATTTCGCTTGAAATTTTACTGGCTCAAAACGTTATAATGAAATTAGTTCGCACAGATAATTTTGTGTTTTTCATTCTCGATACGTCGTAACATATTTTTCATTCCTGCGGATCAGAGAAGGGGACTATATATAGCCTGGTATGATCGAACCATTTTTTAACATTTTTCACTTCAAATTGCTACAGAATCTAATTTGTGTTAGCAAAACTTTTTCAATTTCCTGTCTGCATATTTACAGCCCATCCATTGACGTCAAATCATTGTGTTACTACAACTAACAATTTTTTCCCCTTTCGGTAAAGAGATGCTTGTATACTTAACTTATGAAAAAGGCGTCAGTGAAGACAAACTTGTGTGAAAAGAATAATTATATATAAATAAAAATACCTTCATGTAAATGATTAAAAGAAATATATAAGCAAATCAACAAAAATTAACCTGATTTAATATTTGCCTTAAACTAAATGATGTTTGAAGCACTTTCCAGCAGTATAAGGAAAAA
>JAEQML010073020.1:0-15178 GCA_016904865.1 Pissodes strobi
TGCATTTTTTATGTATTTTTCTATGTCTTTTATATCATAAGTTCCTTGGGGTATGGTTATTACTTCATTTTCTATATATATTTTATTATTACCCTCTTCTACATTAGGTATGCTCATAAATGTTTCAAAATCTGCTAAGCCCAAATAATATTGTTTTCCATCATCTAAGTATATTGGAGGGTTAAAATCTGCTGACAATACAGATGTATTCCCCGTAATTGCAATAGTTGTAGACATTGTAATAACTGTTTGCTACTGATTGTTTCTTGCCAAATACTTCTTAAATTTGAGAGACAATTGTCCACAATTGTATGAATTGAATTTTTGTTTAGTATCATAAGTGTAGTATATATTTGTGATTCCGTTTGAATTAAAATACTTAACGAGTTCAACAGGTGGTCTTAGGTTGCCATAGCTATCAAAATATATTACTTTGCCTTCATTTTTTATGTAAGCTGTCCAATGGGAACCATCGCTTTTTTTAGAATCTAAATTAACAATACCACATTCTATCTTTTTAATTTTCTTTGGAAGATTATCACGCATATAAATACCTCTAAAATTTGGAATTTCCAATATTTTTACATATCTCAATAAATCAATATTCGTTAAAGCCTTATGAGGAAATTTTATTTGGACTTTTTTTTTAATATTTTCTTGTTTATATATCCTCCCTTATATGGTTTAATAAATAAGCCTTTTCCTTTTTTAACACCCTTGCCTTGTTTAAACGGTTTTAATCCTTTTCCTTGAGATTCCATAGCTTTATTATGTCTTTGTAATTCCTCTAACTGCTCTTTAGATGCTTTAGCATCATTCACAGCTTTAGCTATTCCTGCGGCACCTCCTCCCAAAGCGCCAAGAGCACCTAAGATGGGTAATAACAGAGGTAAAAAACCTCCTAATTTTTTAGGTGGTTTTATAATCCGCTTTTTTCTTAACTTAAGTTTTCCCCCTGTTTTTCCTTTCAGACCCATTCCGAGCTTTTTTTTACCCTTTATGATACCTGCAACCGACAATGCTGCAATTTTTTCGCCAATGGATGAATCCTTAGACTTAACTCTTCCCCAAGCTTTTTCCGCTAATATCTTATCTGCTTCGTGTCTGCTTGGAAGATCAGTGAATTGAGAGTATGCTATGTCGTGATCTCTACATGCACCATCTAATGGATTTATCCCAATGTCACCTCTATTTAATCTCTTTTCTAAATAAGTTCCTGGTCCACAAAACTGATAACCAGGAATATGTAGTTCTACAGGGAGCTTATTAATAAGTGTGTTTACTAAACCAAAACCTTTCCTGTTACGCTTCTTGATCGTTTTAAACGTGTGAGGTTTATGTTGAGTCATTTTATAGTTTTTCGAAACTAATGAAATAGTGTTGAATGCTCAACTATAAATACTCTTTCTTCATCTTGAAAGTTTTTAGTAGTTAAATAGGATGAGGATTGAAAAGCAATCGTTTTCTCTACCTGTTGGAAACCATGATGATAAAAATTTGGTCAAAACGTTTAAAAAACATGGTGATTTGTTTGGCGGAAGTTCAAAAAGGTGTCTTATAGTTGGATGTAGTGGAAGTGGAAAAACGAATGCAGTTCTCACATTAATTGAACATCCCAATGGAATTAGATTTGAAAATATTTATTTATATTCTAAATCATTGCATCAACCCAAGTATGAATATTTAAGGAATCTATTGCAACCCATAAAAGAGATTGGGTACTTTGAATATGAGACCGATGAAAATATTATCTCCCCACACGATATTAAACCAAATTCTCTTATAATATTTGATGATATTCCATGTCAAAACCAGAGCGTTATAAGGGATTATTTTATCTTTGGTAGACATCAAAATACAGATTGTTTTTTCATTTTTCAAGGATATTCATCAATTTTGAAGAGACTCATACGAGAAAATACCAACCTCCTAATTTTTTTTAAACAAGATTACATGAGTTTAAAACATATATATAATGATCATTGTATTATGGATATGACATTTGAACAATTTATAAACCTATGTGCACACTGTTGGAAGGAGCCATATGGTTTTGTTGTAATAGATAAGGATTGTGAATTAAATGCGGGCAGGTATAGAAAGAAATTCGATTCATTCATTTACTTATAAAAATGCCGACTTTACAAATTTATCATAGTTGCTCCTAACCATCTAAGATGAATAAACGTTTGGCAAGAGACCTAATTAAGTCAAGAAAGGCTGTTAGAGAAAAATACCGCAATCTAAAATTGGCAGCATCGTCAACACAATCTCAACTAGAGCAAACTTATAAACCATTAACACAGCCACTTCAACAACTAATTTCTACAATTGTAAAACGTGAACCGAAAGAGGAACCCCTTGAACTGAAAGAGGAATTCTTAACACCGAAAGTAATTTATCAGACATCAACACCAACAAAGACTGTAAGAAAAACCGGAAAAACTCCTATTTTGCCCTCGGAAATACCATCATTTTTTGATACTAGTATTGCTTCTGTCAGTCATCTTCCATCTATACGAGAAACAAGTATTGTAGCAGAAACTACGCCTCCATCAATTAGGGAAAGTACCTCATCTACTCTTGAGGAGTCAAAATTATCTGATATTCTAGAACAGACTAGACAAACGATTCAAACATACGTAGACACTCCAGCATATCAGGATTGGTTAGCGGATTTCCATCAATTACCTAGATCTTATATTGATGAAGGTGTTAGAGATACGGAACATAAGTTTGATCATAATTATGGAATAGTGCATGACTATGAGACAAATAAATTTCTCTTAGGACTAACAGGGAAACCTATTGAGATTATTGATAAAGACATAAAAGTGGAAAATATACGCTATACTGGTACACCTGGTTTATATGAACTGCTTTTCAAAAAAGAACCTGTTGGTTATAAAAAGGAAGATTTAGATAATTATATGGATATCCTAAAAAGAACTAATGCGTATCGTAGAAATCATGATCCTAATGAGCAAGCGCAAGGAAATGGAACAAACAAATATGTAACAATAATAGGTCCTTACTTAGCATTGAAAGGAATAACGAAGTCTACAATAAAGACTCCAGCGCGAAAATTAGTACAAGCTTTTAATAGAGTTAAAGCTCCTTATAGACAAGTCAGACAAGGAAAAGGTATTACTTTGAAGCAGAACAACGTGAATACTGATTACGTATATTGGGATAATATCAATGAACTTGTCGACAGACTTCGTTTGTTGATGGCATCTGTAGCTGCAGGACATACCGGTCACAATAATGAAATAATTTCAATTATAGAAGAGTTGAAAGAAGCAAAAGCTATAGTATAAATAACACAAGTGATGTAGAATTAACATCAGTATAAGTAAATTAATCATGGCTGTTAACAAATTTGGAACACATATCTTAAATGAATCCAAAAATGAGCTGAAATATTTTTGTATATTACCAATTATTGCCCAGAATGAACAAGAAACAATTAAATTACCGGATGGTACTATAAGACGTTGTTATACTATTAATGGTGAAAGCACTGCTTTATTATTTCCATTGGTAGAGGCGGAAGTAAACAGTGTACATTGTCATTCTAGCATTGAATTCCTGATAAATAACAAGACGTTTAGTACTCAACAAATAGTCGGCCAGAAACTCATAAACGGTGACAAAATATCACTTTTAAGAACCAATATTGAACCCTTTAAGATACCATTAACACTATATGTAGGATTGATTTTAAAGTGTAACATTGAAAATGAGTAAGCAAGAAGTTGTAAATGAGCTACATAAACCAGCGAGGAGAACATTTAAAAGAAGACGAGTAATTGTAAAAGGGCTTTATGATCTTTTTCAAGCAGATTTAGTTGAAATGCAACCATATGCGAAATTTAATAAGAGTTACAGATATATTTTGGTTGTAATAAATGTATTTTCAAAATATGTGTGGGCCGAACCAGTAAAATCAAAAACTGGTAAAGATGTTACAACAGCTATGAAAAAAATTTTAATCAGTGTGAAAATTCCCCCAAAAAATTTACAAACAGATAGAGGGTCTGAGTTCTTCAACGAAAGTTTCCAGAATCTAATGGAACAATTTGAAATTAACCATTACAGCACATTTTCCAATTTGAAAGCTAGTATAGTAGAAAGAGTAAATAGGACATTAAAAAATAGAATGTGGAAAATGTTTAGTATGCAAGGAAATTATAAATGGTTAGATAGGTTGCAAGAAATAGTTGCAGATTACAACAACACAACACACTCTGTAACTGGGTTTAAACCTGTGAAAGTAACCAAGAAAAATGAGAAAGAACTGCTCTCAAAGGTCTTCCGACACATAAAAGTTGTGGATCCGCAACCATCAAAATTCAAAGTTGGTGATTCTGTAAGGATAAGCAAATATCGTGAAGTATTTTCTAAGGGATATACACCCAACTGGTCGAATGAAATATTTATTATTAAAAGAGTAAATATGACTAATCCAAAGACATACATTTTGAAAGATCATAGAAATGATGAAATTCAAGGTGCATTCTACCAAGAAGAATTACAAAAAGTTAAACATCCAGACCTGTATTTAGTTGAAAAGATTCTAAGACGAAAAGGAAACAAGGTGTACGTCAAATGGCTTGGAATGGATAAGTCTCATAATTCTTGGATATTAAAATCTGAAATATTGTAAAATATATTTTTTAAATAAAACACTTTTATTAATAAGAAACTTTTTTTTATTTTACATTTCACACTCTATAATGCAAATATGCGTTATACAATATATAAATTAACATGCATATAGTCATTAATAATGACATAGCTATTAATATTATAAGTCCTACATTAGGTTTACATTCATATGGTTTTGCAAACAAGTAATTCCACTCTTTGGGTTCTACATATTCTCCATCAATAAAATACATTCTCAGCTTATATTGAATAGAAGTAGAATTTTGCATTAAACTATCATCAATTTTGTATACGTATAATCCATTGCTTAACGTCACTCTACTCCAAGCTGAGGGCCAAGTGTCATTGATTACGTTGTTAACCGATAGACAGATGAAGGTTTCACGAATGTTAGGATCAACTTGTATGAACAAAGTATTATTTAAAAATGCAGAGAGAAATAGTACAGCTGCTGGTGGCAAAGTCATTTTTAATATAATTATATATTTTCATAATTCATTCAATTTATAGTCATCTGCAACTAAACTTTTCAGAATTTTATTTACATCATTTACTTCTTCATCATTATTCTTGGAACTATCTTCTAAAATATTTATATGTTTATGCCCCCAAGCCAAGGTTCTGAAAGATCCTGGAATAATATAACGTTTATCATCTTTAGCTGACAAAGCGACTTTATTTTTTAATTGTGTGTGCATATCATGCAGGATTGAACGAAATATATTCATTTTTCGAAATTTAATTTCGAAATTTTCAACAACATCTTTATAATCTTGTTTAGTAATTGAATTTTGAATAACATATTTTTTAACACCTTTTGCCTTCTTTTCCGATTTATCTTCTAAATTGACACAGTAAGCTTTTGCACCTGTTCCATAAAAGCTTTCAATTGGCTTTCCCGCAAACTCATCTTTCATACGTCCTAATACAGATTTATTTTTAGTGATGTTATATATATTATCCTCATTATAATTAGAAGTGTCAAATCTCTCTGAATTTTGCTGAATGTCTTTATAGAAATTGTCTGTTTTTACATGCAACACCAAACTGTCTGTATCAGTGTACAATAAAGTTGCATTGTCACCATATTTATTTTTAATGTAATCATAATGAAAATCATATATTACAGTTTTTGATAATTCCAAGACTGTAAAACCAACATAAACGGGTTTGTTATAGGTTACTTTTACTCTCTCCATTTGAATTGCAACCAGATTCTCAGTAAAAACCAATGAATTTTTGAAATTTGGTTTAGCAATTAGTGTTTCAGCTCCTTGCTTATTAGCAATATTGTCCCAATGCGTTATTAATCTTATATCCACTCGTTTATCAATATTTTCCAGCGATTTACCATATATAGCATTATTAAGTAGTTTATAAAAATCCTTTTCCATTTTATTTTTAGACCTGTTTCGCATTTCAGTATTCAAATCGATATATGGTTTTAAAAATGCGGCCTGTTTAAATTTAATAGCTCTATGAATTTTCGTTAATTTTAATCCATTTTGCAAGGCTTGTTTAAGGTTTCGATAATGAATAATGTATTTTTCTTTATTATTTAAATTACAAATCAATTTTTTATGTTTGGAATTAGGTGGACAAATATTTTTTGCCAAAAAAGGTAGTTCATTATGTTTTTCATGTAAATTTGAAGGATATTTCATATCTACCTCGAATACGTAACCGTACTCAGCATCGTCTGGTATTGATAATAAATCTAAAGACTCTATTTCTGTTTCTGTCATCCAACTAAATTCACTTATAGGTAAACATTGACTCATACTGTGTCCATACAAGTTAGTGGCATCTAAGTACATTATATATGAAGTAGGTTTCGCGTAATCAAAATTTGGAAGAAACGAGTTATTGGCTTCAGCTTTTCGAACACTGCAATGACATATACCACCTCTAACATTATTTTTAATGAAATGTAACATATCGATATCAGTTAGCAATTCTAATTTTACGCTAGCATATTTTAACATGGCATCCCAACTTAAACCTGGGGAAGTATAATATTGCGCCGGATCTAATTTGTAAATGTTAAGGGATACATTTCGAAATGCTTCAAAGAAATCGGTTAATAGGAGAATGTCAGATAATAAATAAATTTTAGTGTAATCCATCAAATTTTTACAATTAAATAAGTTCCAAATTTTTATTGCTCGTTGATAATCTGAAGGATCTAACGGTTCATCTTTTAATTTATCGTAATACTCGGTAATTGATTTTCATATAACTTATCCATAGAATCTACGTAAGAATATGGATACACTCCTTTTTTTCTAATTTCGTTTGATTTAGTTGGATCTTGAAAACATTTATTAATTTCTATACATTGATTAGGTTCTAAGCTCTCACCAAGTTTTTCTAATGAAGTACCAGCAAAGCGAAAAGAGTCTAAAAATCTGATTTTGAAAAAAATATTTTTTATGTTTTTATCCGGCTGTTCTTTTTTATCAACCAAAATTGATTTTGAAAATGAAATGTATTTTTCTTTAGTTTGTGCTAAAACATCTATTCTATCTTCTTCACAACAAAGTTGTTTAATAAACAGGTGGGAATCGTAACCGGTTAGATTATGGAAGAATATAGGAATAAAATTCGGAATTTGAAAGTTTAAGTTACATATACTATGCGCTGCACCTCGGAATTTCCCTGTTAAATGATCATGATCCCTTACTTTTTCATCCCCAGGCTTAAATTGTTCATTACAAATATGACAACTAGTAGAATTCTTGAAATCTAATTTTTCCTCATTAGTTAAAGGAAGCATTGGAATCACATGTTTTAAATGATTATTATAAATTCGATGAACATGACCTTCAATTCGTTTACAAAATTCATCAGCTGCATCAAGACCAAAATAGTGATCTACTACTGATAAAGAATCATCATATGAACATTTAATGAAATAAGCAAAAGCATATGGTACATGTTTGAAAGTATTTCTGGTATAAGAATCCATATCATTTATTGGTTCTTCATATTGTAAAGGTTTTAAAAAACATTCAAAATCAGCATATATTACGAACGGAAGCTTTAACTGTCTTTGGAAATTTTCAAACTGAAGAATATTTTCTGGAACATTTTGTCCATATTTATTAACTTTTATTTCATTGGTTGGAATTTTTGTAAACAAATGATTACAATCATTCAATTGGTGAATGTCTAATTTTTCCTTAGAAGTAAAATAAATCAAACAACCATCACAGAAATGTTTTTTATGATTCGTGCTATTAATTTGTGATGATATTAATCTAGACATATCCTTAATCCAACAGTAATGATTGTTCTTACCATCACTAACTAGAAGCAAATTCACATGTGTTGGAAGTTTTCTAGTAGTATAATGCAGCGGGCCCACTACTTCATATTTTAATTTATTATCTTCATAAACAGTTTCTAATCCGTAAACATTCACTGATATTTGATTTAGCACTTCAAACTTTTCTATATCCTTTAATTTCACTGGGAAGTCTACTCCTTCAAAATTTAGATGTTCGAAGAAATTGGGATATGAATTTGTTCTATCAACATGTGCGTCAGCAGGAAACAAAGCGCTTATAACACTCCATCCAAAACAGTACTGATCCTGATTCTTAACATTGATTATGGCTCTCTTATTTATAATCTCTTTTGGTAAAGGAATATATGAGGATGCACGCATTGGGTTATATTTATTTACATTGACTTCTAATCGTAATATTTTCTCCAAAGCCCATCCTGAACCATTTTCTGCAAATGTTGACACTTTTTCCTTGATTATAGTTAAAAAATCATCATATATATTACTAAGATCTGTTGTTGTTGTAATAATCCTATTCTTAGTATTAAATGATTTGGTTTCCATGTTTTCCTTAGATTGTAATAGGAATTGTCCAAATAATTCTACATTAATCTTAACGGATCTATATTTTATTACTTGCTCAGATATTAGGTGAATAAACTTTTGCTTAATTTCAGTAAAAAATTCATCAATATCTACAAACTTTTTCGATGGAAGCAACATGTACGATATAATCCTGTTTTTAAAAGCCGATGTTAGAATTTTCACATTTTCATTGTTTTTCTTCATTATTTCACTTTTATGAGTGTTTGATCTTAAATGGGCACTAAGTTTCTTTTTGATGTACCACGTGTCACAGTCTTGACATCGCGAAAGGGTAAGTTTAGGTATTGGAGGATGCACTACACTATCATCGACTCTAGGTTTCTTTGCTGATTGATTACTTAGTTGAACATCTGCTTTTCTCTTTTTTGCTTCTTTATGAACAGGCAACTGCACATTAGAACAGGATGGACGAAAAGGACATGATTGCTTTTTATGTCTATATAAATTTGGTCTATGGGTAAAGAACTTATTACAATCACTACACTGAAACATCTTTAGTAGTTACTCTGACCGCAGACAGCTTAATACTAATCGTTGAGATCGTGTGAGCGTTTTTATTCATTCGAAAGTAGGTGGGGATAAGAGTGGGAAGTGGGCGGGGCTAAATTAGTAGGGGTGGAGTTAATTGGTTTGGTGGGGGGATATTTGGTTTGAAAATAGGTAGGGGGACTTGTAATGTGAGGTTAGGTGGGGGGACTAGCGGTATGAAGTTAGGTAGGGGGATAATGATATAGTATCCCTCATTTGGTCCAAAACCGGCGGTAACACCCTACTGACCGCTACAAGCACCATCTACCAGTCCGCAACACAAAAGCAAACTACTTAAAGCACAAGGAATCTGCGAAAATGACATATGCAGTCGCGATCTGTGACCCACGGAAGCGTAACGTATAATTTCCTATTAATTAACATAGCATTGTTAATAATAACTCGTCGAAGTGGCACAAGAATGCATTGCAAGGCGATAACTTGAGAAAATAATAAGATTCATAAAGACATATGATATGTTGCAAAGATCTTTTATTGCTTTAAACAAAACTGGCATGTTGAATTAAGTCAGCAAGTAAAATAAATTGTGTCATTTGATATACCAATATCAGCAAGTTTTGGATAGGTCAAGAAATATAACTGAGACAAAAAACTATTATAATGATGTTAGCAAGTATTTTATACATAGACGGGAAAGTCTATATACTATATAGTTTTGATAAATTTGTAAATAATGGATTTAAAAATAAGAAGTAAAAAACAATGGCTAAATAGAATATAGACAGGACCGGCATTTGCAATTTATTCTAGCAAGAAATAAGTTTAGCAGCTATAAAGACAATGAATTAATGTCACCTCTGTTGGGATGGACGCATCTTAATAGAGGAGATATCATATGAAAGGCATTTTATTGTCCATAGACATAAAAATCTAGTTTTAAAAATGGTATTATAAGCCAGTATAAAAGGATGTTCTCAAAACGGATAGCTTTGCACTAGATATAAGGTATAATAGATCAATAAGCTTAAAGAAATCAAATTGAGAGAGTTTTTATCATATATAATTAGTAATAAGGTAAAAAACAGAACCGTATTTAAATAATACGTTTGTCACGTAGTTGCTTTATTAACACAATGAATTCTAAGACGTAAAAAGTTATTGGCCAAAGAAGCAAATAAATTTTGCAATAATGCATCTTTAGTAAAAAGCCGGGTTTATCAAATTATGATTTTGTTAATAAGGCAACAAAAACGTGACAAATAAGAAAACATAGGATAAGATTATAACATTGTTAGTACAACTTGTAAAACTATTTTTCCTTTGTTACATGTACCTATAACTAGCACACAGAGCGAGGCAAACCATACAAGAACTTACTACATGAAATGGATATGGGTGGATCTAAGAAAGAACAAGTCCACTGACGAAATATATATTAAATTATAATAAAATTAGGTGCAATACAGTATGTCTTCTCGAATTGAGGTCGGTTTTCTCTTTTTTAAAGCAAATAAGTCAGGTTAAAACGTTGGGGACCAACGTTATCAGGGAGGGGGAATGTGTGAACTATTTAAAATCATTAATTAAATATCACCCTGTCGCAAGTTTGAACTTGAACTTGAAAAATGTTATATAAACATTCACTGTTAATTATAAACAATTTGAGCGGTCGACGGGAGCGACTTTAATCCTTAATGATGCAGCCATAAGCATTTTGTAACATATAAATACGCAGGCAAACGCCCAGTTAATCAAACTTTCGGGTCTCTCAAACCGCTCAATTAGTCGCTGGGCAGTACACAGGTACGTCCACTTCTAGTTGTTCTATCCCACAACCGCCATAACTGAGAACACTTATGCACAGGTATAAGGTTGTCAGGTTCTTACCTAACCTGGGTGAACGTGTGCACAGGTATACGGCATCCGGGGGCTACTAAAAAGTATAGAGAGAGTAGAATTTATGAAGTATCAGAACTTCTAGTGAAGGGATAGTTTTTGGGGAGTTTCAAAAAGTAGTGAAAGTGCCTTAGCAATTTGTGATAACCTAAAAAGACTTACCTTATATATATCAGAACAAATACTTAAATAAAAGACAACCCGCTCACATAAACTTTATTAATAAAATAGTGACGTGTCGCTTGCTAGACGAACTTTGAACTAAGCCTCCCTCGAGAAGACATGCATTTCATATTAATTGGGTATAGTGTAAACTCTTAATTCATCTATAATCTTAAACACGCCTTTATTAGTATACAATCTAACCGTTGTTAAGTATGTTTGTAAATAAACTTGTTATTGTTTTTATCGATGTGTCTCCTTTATTATCTCTTCTCAACTTGACGTAGTGCGTTTCTAAATCTGAGTTACTCTCCTACACGCTAAGTAAGGCGTGTCGTCACAGATAAAGAATACAAATCGTGACAATATCATGCCTTTGTACAGTCCAGAATCAGATATGGCATAATATTCTGGGGAAATAGTGTTACCACTAGTAGAATTTTTCTCCTGCAGAAAAGATGTCTTAGAACAATTTTTAAAATAAAACAATATGAAACTTGTAAACCACTTTTTATTAAAAACAATATATTAACACTTTCAAGCTTATAAATTTTTGAATGCATTCTCTTTGTAACAAATAACTTTTCCTTCTTTGAGAGATTGCATTATGATCATGCTTATAATACCACACATAAAAATTTATTAATTTCTGAAAGAGCCATGTACAGAGGAACTGTACCTACATGGTTATAAAACTCTGGAACCGACTGCCTGAAGGTTTTAGACAAAAAAGAGACAATAAGCCGAAAAGTGAATTAAAAAAGTTTCTAGTCAAAAGGTGTTATTAGAATGTTAGTGAGTTCTTTGAAGAGACTGATTTCCAAGAATTGCTGTGATATAAACTTGCTGCCTCATTGAATACTTTAAATGCAATGTTTAGTTGAATGTTTATATTTTTAGAATTTTAGTATAAGTAAAATAGCTGTATGATTATCTTGTCTTGATACGGTCCACACTCCTTGGAGTATAAAATTGTAGTTTTATAATTTAGGTACAATTGTATATGGATCTATTATTGAATAAATAAATAATATGTATGTATATATCCATCACATAACGCAGAATGATATTATGTTAGAATAATTATGTTCTAACCTGTGCCAAAAAAGTATATTAACAATAAACTTTGGATTATATATATTTTTTAAAAATATTGCACCTTGAAAGTTTTAAAAATATTATAACTATAAAACGAAATTCAGCAAAGGTTTGATATATATGTTATAATAATAGCATACCTCCTGGAACATGAACCATCTTGAAACCACCAGTACTTACTTCTTATAACTGAAACAAGCACTCTACAAGTAATCAAAATTTGACAAGTCGCAACGAGAAAAACAGACAGGGCACCTACTTTAAAGTTTGCGGCTTTGTAAACGAGGAAGTTTCCTGAAGAATTAAACTGATTATTTTTTATGGCAAACTATAGAACATTGAAAAAAAATCGATACGTTTTTTTTAATTTCCACTAAAGATGATTATTACGAGAGCTACGCCAGTTTTTGGTTTTGTATATATAGATATAGTAAGCATGATGCGACGTAACAATGCATGTCTATTGTGACGTCATAAGCACATTTTAAGGCGTTGTATCTGCCTCATTGTTCAACTTATAAAAAAAAGGAAAAATACGTGTCCACTTATTTTTCATGGGCTATCGATATAAGCAATAAAAAATTTTGATGAAACTTCCTCATTGAAATATGCCTGTAATGTGTTAGAATTGATGAATTTATATTCGATCTCGATTCGATTCATCTCTGTGTATGTATGGTGTAAAAAGGAAAAAAACGTCAAAAAAAGAGATAGTTATTATTTATTTTGTAATCCTAGATTTTAATTTTTGACCACCGTGCGGCGGCCCCTAAGGGAAAAAGCGAAATATTAGGTCGCGTTTATCTGAAACTACCCGTTTTAGAGCCATGACACACAAAGCGGTTTTTGCCGAATCTGCTGCCGAGTCGGCGGCCATGACAGTCATGACACACACAGCTGTTTTTGCCGCGGCGCGGCGCATGCATCGATCAGATGACGTGCCGGCTAACAAGCAGAAACTCGTCAATCGCCACCGTGTGTTTTTCACCATTTGCAAAGTATGTTATACGCGCCGAGTAAGCGTCCAACTCGGCAGCCGATTCGGCAAATACCGCTGTGTGTGTCATGGCTCTTACATTACTAACGACGCGACCGAGACGGACGGTTCGAAATAAAAGCCGCATTTCCTAGTTCAAAGATACAGCATTAATGATACTTTTTGAGACAGTTTGAAATACACTTCTATTAACGGACACCCCTGCACAACGGAAACCTTTACTGAATGGACAATTTTCAAATCACCGAACATTCCATATGTTAATACATCGTTAAAACCCCTTAATAACGGACACTCCAAACAACAGTTATGGATAAAATTTACCTAAATTTTTCTATTAGCTCTTGCAATTTTGCCTGTCAACAACGGACAATAAATATTACGACTGAAGATTATTAAGCATTTGGCACGCCCCGGCGCCGGGTCGGTGACGCGGCAAACCCAAACACCTGGTAGTCATAAAACTAATAGATGGGTTTGTATTTTGTGTTCCGTTTTTATTACAGATTAGGTAAAATTTCTAAGGAAGATTTTAAGACCCATCATGTTTGGAAAAACCTACTTTATTTAGTACATACTTACCTATTTATTTGTTCTATGCATTTTGTCAGTTTAGTTGCGATAATCTAATCACCGAGTAGGTAACAATATGTCTTCAGCTAAGAGAAAGTTTTTGAGTTTGGAAGAAAAAATAGCAGTGATAGAGTCGTCTGAAAAAAATAGCTATACCGTGCGAGTTTTGGCCGAAAAATTTCAAATAGGAAAGATTCAAGTTAGTGACATTTTAAAGAAAAAGAGCGAACTAAGAAAGTTGTATAGTTAAAGTGGAAACCTACAAGAAAAGAAGCGGATTAAAACTGAAGGTGCTGCCATCGATTCTATAGTGTACGACTGGTTTTGCAAAGTAAGGAGTAAGAACATTCCATTATCTGGACCTATAATTAAAGAAAAAGCTTTAGAAGCCGCTAGGGAACTAAATTTGAACTTTAAAACTTCCAATGGTTGGCTCGACAAATTTTGGTCAAGGCACAACATTAAATTTAGAGCAATATCTGGTGAAGCTGCAAATGTAAATCTTAACGAAGTTGTAGAGTGGAAAAGAAAATTGCCACGGTTAATAAGTGCACACAAAATAATATTCTCTTGCCACATATGAAAGTCAATATGCTCTTGGAATAACGTCAATTCCCTCAGTTTGAGAACTCATTTCTATGTGTGTGGTTATTCGCCTCAAGACAGTTTCAACGCTGACGAGACTGGCCTATATTATCGAGCCTTACCAAGCAAAACTTTTACATTCCGCAATCAAAAGTCCACTGGCGGCAAATCTGCTAAAGACAGACTCACAGTATTATTGTGTGCAAACCTAAAGGGAGAAACAGAAAGACCTTTGGCGATTGGTAAAAGTAGAAATCCGCGATGCATTAAAAATTCTCATGTTGATAAGCTGCCGATCGATTGGTATTATAACAAGAAGGCCTGGATGACCCGAGATACCATGATAGACTGGCTTCACAAATTTGATACGAAAATGGAACGTCAAAAGAGAAAAATTATCTTGTTCTTAGATAATGCAACATCCCACCCATATATTCAGCTAACCAACATATCGCTAGTTTTTTTGCCACCCAATACTACAACACATTGTCATCCGCTTGATCAAGGAGTAATAAAAACCTTTAAAACCCTATATAGAAAGTATTTGATGAGAAGAATGTTATCATCTATAGAATGTTCTATATCAGTGGCTGAATTGGAGAAGTCCATAACGGTTGCTAACGCCTTAATTTGGATAGTTGCAGCATGGAAAAACGCTCAAGGAAGAACAATTGAGAAGTGCTTTATTAGGTGCGGATTTCTTAAGACAGATAGTGATGCAGAACAAATTGAGGAAATTTCAGAGGTAGAGGACCCAGAAGACGATTTACCATTATCAACATATTGCAAAGGTAATGGAGTTGACAATTTTA
>JAEQML010073021.1:0-15178 GCA_016904865.1 Pissodes strobi
CTCAGCCACTTAATACTGGCGCCAATTGCACACGTGACACCAGTGTAGACAGTTCTTCAGCCCCAAGCTCCCTGCAACTCTCTGATGATGTCAGACAGGTCCACAATAACAATGCCAATTATTACTATAACAGCAAAATTTCTAATAGGCATAAACAAAGCAATAACATTATAACCCCCCAGTGCTAACATCCCGTCTTACAGAACGAGTCCCCACCCTTTTCACCATATCATCGCGCGTCGTTCGCCGTACGGCTTGCCATCATGCCATCTTACTTTTAGTTAGTTACCAGCTAGCTCTTTTAGTGAGAAATGTGTATTTGCAATTTTCTCGATTTTATACTTCGTTGGTCTCCTGGACGGATATTAGTATTGATGCGACTATTTGATTTATTAAAAAAGGTAACATTATTTTGATTATTTTTAATTAAATTACATAGTAAATTATTGTTTGTTTTTGAAATATTTGTCAGTGGGCAGTGTATGTTAGCAATTTGACCGAAATTATACTAGTTCGGTTTCTCGGACGGATGTTAGTATTGGCGTGACTATTTAAGTTATTAGAAAAGGTAACATTGTTTTGAATATTCTTAGGGCAAATTTTGTAATAACTTTGTAACAAGCAAATTTTGGAGAGGAGACGTGCGACGTTCAAATAGGCGAGGACGTGACAAACCTGGAAGGCGAATGGCGCAGTAGTAGAATCTTGTTATGGTGTTATATAATACGGAGTATATAGGTAGATTAAGAATAAGGCGTCAATATAGTTGTTGTGTAAGTCGCAGAGGAGAAATAAAGTATATTGTTAATAAATTCGTTGTTTACAACTTATAGCTTGTTTTAGAAATGAGTTACGAAAGTGAGCAGACACGATTTCTGAGGTTATGGGAGGAGTTAGAAGACCAAGATAGCGCTCCAGACGATCAAGAGGATTTCAATTATGAAGACCAGGTAGAGGAGCGAGAAGAAGATTCTGAGTCGGAGCAAGAGTTGGAACCAGAACTAGAAAACGTAAATCCGGATAAACAATCACCGCCTAGCAAAAAGACAAAGTGTATGGATTTCTTTTTTACTGGTAAAGATAACCTGACAAAATGGAACAAACATCCGCCGAATCAGAGGGTTAAAACTCGAGCAAAAAATATTATTATTCACTTGTCAGGCATAAAAGGACCAGCACGAAGTTCGTCAAATAATATTCTAGATATTTGGTCTTGTTTTTTCATAGACGACATATTAAATTTAATTGTTGAATGCACCAACTTATCTATACCCCAGCAACAGTATTCTCATGAACAGCGACTACTACGGATATTATTGAAATCAAAGCCTTACTAGGACTTTTATACCTTTCGGCCGTGCGTGGAACTAACCGTTTGAAAGCGGAAGATCTATGGAAAACAAACGCTACATCAATTGAAATGTTTAGACTAACAATGTCCTTAGAACGATTTTGATTTTTATTGAGGCACTTGAGATTTGACAATAAGAATAGTCGACCTGAGAGGCAAAAAACAGACAAGTTGGCAGCCATTCGCGAACTGGTCGAAATATTTCTTTCTAATTGCAAAGAAAATTACATGCCATCAGAATTTACTACGGTCGATGAAATGCTTCCGGGGTTTCGTGGCAAATGTAATTTTCGGCAGTACATTCCCAATAAACCTGAAAAATACGTTGATGCTAAGACGTTTTATACGTTGGAAATTGAAGTTTACGTGGGAAAGCAGCCTCCGGGATCTTTTGGTATGGAGAATACTGCAAAAGCTATTGTTGAGCGCCTTGTAGAACCCATAGTCAATACTGGAAGAAACGTCAGTACGGACAACTGGTTTGTTAGAGAAAAAATTAACAATGGTCGGAACCATAAAAAAGAACAAACGAGAACTACCTCGCGAATTTGTAGCAGGGTAGACCAGAGGGCTCCAGTTTGTTCGGCTTTGAAGAAAATTGTACATTAGTTTCGTACATTCCACGAAAAGGAAAAAATGTTCTTCTAGTGTCGACCATGCATGACAATGACAGCTTAGATGAAGTAACAGGTAAACCTGAGATTATTATGATGTACAATGATACAAAGTGTGGTGTTGACGTAGTCGACCAGCTTTGTGCAGACTATAACTGCCCAAGAAATACAAGACGATGGTCTATGGTAATTTTTTATCGTTTTCTAAACGTAGCAGCTACAAATGCATTCGCGGTATTTAATTCAAAAAATCCAGACTCAAAAATGCTACGACGGTTTTTCCTTGAAAAACTTTCGATAGATTTGGTTACGGATCATCTCAAAAGACGCGCAATAGTTCAACAAGTGCCACGTTTATCTCGAATGCGAATCAGAGAAATCTGCCAAATGGAACCAGAAACTATTGTCCATGATCAAGACAGACCCCATGGTAGGTGTTTCTTTTGCGGTGCGAAGAAAAGTAGGAAGACAAAGTACAAGTGTATTCAGTGCAGCAAATTTCTATGTCTAGAACACGTTATCCCTAAGTGTAGCGAGTGTATGGAATCTGGTAACAAGGCCAACTCTGAAGAATACTAATTAATTTTATGTTGATATCTTTATGATAACGCTACTAATGTAAACATAAGGTAATTATTATAACAATACTGGTTTTCCAAAAATAACTTCCCGTATATGGAGTAAAGACTAAAATAGTATTTTCTGGATTCGGTCCCATAGACCGATGTTAGTGCGAATGTTATAAAAGTAATGTTAGTACTGGAGGATTGGTTAATAATAATGATGATGAGGAACTGAGAAAAAGTAACTTCAATACTAGACCTGGAAAACAGGGGTTAACCTGCACTGGTCCACCCAGGCAAGGCCTACATGTGGCGAACCCACACATTGGCACTAATTCTCATAATTCTACTATTATTAGTAGACCAACAAGACCAGGTATAATTTGCAATGGTCCACCCAGACAAAACCCTCAAGTGGCAAATCCTCACGTTGCCACTGTCGAAGAGCAGTCATACATCTACCTGGTCAGCTTAGATTGTTGCACATCACCCGAGAGCATTTTGGAGGTACTGGATCCCATATTCAATCATCTCTGTGTCTGCACTAAACTTAAGTCCAAGTTTGAAAGACCAAGAAGTGCAACATTCAAACTGGGAGTTCTTGCAAGTTTGAGATCTATGTATCTCAGTAAGGATTTCTGGCCTAAAGGCTGCTACGTGGCTGAATTCATTTCTGGTACTGCAACTCGTCCTTCTCATCAAACAAACTCAAGAACTTTTCGGAATCGCACCTACTCTCAGGTAGTAATTTAGATAGTCTTAGAAATAATCATACTGTTAGTACTAGTAATGCCGAATTGTCCCCTACCACTCCCGCTCCAACTCCTAATACATTATGTTGTAATAATACTTGTTCTCAATTAATTTACACTAATGACTCTTTTGACTTCCCAAAGCACCACAAGCTGGACATTTACTATCGGAATACAGGAGGCACACGAACCAAGCTAACAAATTTTCTTCACTCATCAACACAGAGTGACTATGACATTCTGGCTATTACTGCAACTTGGCTCGACCTCTGTATATCAACAAATGAGATTATCTCTACTGGTTTTTTTAGGGATTTCAGAAGTGATCAGCTTGCCACTGGTTTGCAGAGGGGGCGATTAATCGTAATATGACATCATTCCCTTTAAATTTAAAGAATAGTCGACCACTCGTACCTCAACACATTGTCATTGTAGGACTCAAATTATCATTTTTAAACAAGTATCTCTATATATTTGTGGTGTACATACCATCACCCTGCTCTTCAGATGACCTTGATTCGGTGTATGATTTCTTTATCTCTCAAAAACTCCTTTATGGCAAGGATATTTTAATTCTAGGAGATTTTAATGTGACAGAATATGTGAACTTTCTTGATGACAACTCATATCTAATCAACAAAATAACCATCCTCACTAACATATTCAATACGTTCAAACTTAACCAGTTCAACAATAGAAGAAATCAAAACTCACAGGGCGATCGACCTAATTAGTAATGAAGTACCTCATCAACCCTCACTGCTTATTAATATGGACCAAAAATTTTTGAATTTAAAAACTGGCTTTTGTGATTATGGTCTGCATGGTCTGAAACTACAATTCACCAAATTTTACACAAATCGGTATTATACAAAGTCAGTTATAACAAAATTGGGAAAAATCGCCACTAATAAAGTACCTTTAATTTGGAACTTAGACCAAAATGTTATTAAGATATATTGTTCAGAAATAAAACTTATGTCATAATCTGAAGTTATACCTCGTTAGTTTAAACTATGGTATTTGAAAAAAAATTCCTATAAGCTTTTACCAATAAACCACACCTTAAATCACATACCAAGTACACCTGCACCTCAATAACCTGACATGTCATTTTTGAAATTTATTTTGATGTTCCCAAAACGAAACTTGTCGACAAGAGTGTCAATTAATAATGGCCTTGCCACTACAGGAAAAAATCTATCTCGTACAGTGTTATGGACTAGGAGAAAATTCAATTTCGTATGTGATAAAGTAAATCTTTTTAATTTAAAATACCTCGAAAGATTGTTGCCGATTACAACTGCCAAAAGAGTAATTAAAACATTTTTAAGAACTGGACATTTGTTAATGCAAATCCACGAAATTCTCTTAGATCAAGACAACGTGACACCAATATCAGCAAGTCAGAACTACAAAGAAGTTTCAAAGTTAAAAAAATTAGAGCGTTTAAACCGCAAATAACTCATACGCTGGAGGAAGATGACGACGCCTATCGACTTGAGTTTTGCTTATTGTTGGGGGAAATATTTTAGAAAATAATAACTTTTATAGGAACATAATTTTCTCAGATGAATCAATCTTTACCACGAACGGTATATTATCAACCCAAAATGCCAGGAAACTGGGCGATAGAGAATCCGAACTTACAAATTCGTTCTTGTCGCCAATATTTCAAAAAAGTTAATGTGTGGTGTGCAATATCGTTTCAGCATGACATTGTTGGTCCATATTTTATCGACGGGAGTCTAAACCAGGACAAGTACTTGGAAGTGCTCATATAGTTCGAGCGTAACTTCCTAGACAATATTCCCCTTGACCAAAGATGATCAGTTTACTTTCAACACGATAGTTGCCCAGCGCATTCCACTCAGAGAGTTACGGAATGGATGAATACCACATTTAATGGTAAATGGATAGGAAGATGCGGACTCATTCACTGGCCCGCATGGTCTCCTGACCTATCAATTTTAAATTTTTTCCTATGGCGACGTCTTAAGAATGTAGTTTATATTGAGCCAATTCCCAATAATACGGTTGTTCTACAGGAAAGGATAAATCGAGCTGTTCGGTCAATACCATTGCAACACATTCAGAATAGATTTGAAAAATATACACATCTGATTGAAAAATGTGTGGAGAAGGGCGGCAATTATGTAGAATAATTTTGACAGTTCTTCGTTTTACTGTTTTCATTTTCGTCAAAACTTGACTTGAAAATCGCTATGAAACCTAGTACCCACTAATGAAAACAATAATTTGTATTTTTTTATTCTTTAATAAAGAATATTTATTGCGTTAGATAATTGAGGGGACTAGTATCAAAATGTACAATCTCCACTTTTTATAAAAATTGCGATAAAATATGATTTCGGTGCTAAATGTGACGATGAATACAAAGCTAATGTTATTCAGTTTCAAACTGAGCAAGATCCCATTCTATTTTACACGCTAATATTGCCATTAGTTTCAAAATGTGCAATCTCAACTGACAAGTTAATATCAAAACGTGCAATCTCCAAAAAACCAATAGGAAAGACCATGTGTTTGACGTTTTATTTTTATATTAAAATAGACAGCAGTTTGAGTCTTGATCTGCATGGTATCGTGTCGGAAGCTATTCGAATGTTTGTTTAAGCAATAGAAATTAATGTAACCTCGGTAGTGAATAAACAAAATGCACGAAAAAGGCAACGTAATCTAAACGATTGGAAGCAATCAAAAGAAAAACGCTTAAGGTATACATTTTTAATGCTGTGCTTAGTCATTGTCTTGCTATGTTTTTTTTTTGTTCTTTGCAGGTACAGCTCCAAATCTCTGCCTATTTACCCAACTTGCCGGCATAATATGAGTGCATTTAAATGCATATCATTAAAAATGAAGGATATCAGAGAGTTTCATAAAGCATTCTACAAAAAAAAAGAAAAACTATTTCAAGATAATTTTATTCTAAAATTTTGCCATATTAATCCAGTGAAACGTGAGAGGCCTTTAAATCGAGCCCACAAAAAAAGGAACATTCAATAAAATGCTACGTACGAGATTCCGATAAAAATATGATACCAGTGTGTAAACAAACATTTATGGGCATATTGGGAATTACTAGAAGAAGGATGGACACCATTGCAAAAAACTTTTTTTAACTTCCATGCCACCTAAGGAACACAGAGGAGGGGATAGAAAAACTGCAAAATATAACGATAAAAAGCAATCTGTTATGGAATTTATTAACAAAGTATATGTAAACTAGTAGCTCCACTCCCCCAAATATTTTCTGCCAGCCGCCGAAAATCCGCAGATTGTTGGCAGCATGTGGAGCGTTTTAGTTTAATCAGTCGTTCGTATGTAGGCAGAGTGTTCAGAACAGAGTCGGATTTGTGAAAATCCTTAATTTTATTTCTATTTTAATATTTTATTCGGACTTCGGTGGAAATATATACGAAGCAATGAAAAATACAAAGGCAAATAGGAAAAATCTACAGTCGGATTAGTAAATAGATATGTCAATAAAATTAGGTGAAGGAGGCGACAAGACCGGAAAAATCGTCTAGGTGTCAGTTTTTTTTTATAAGTACATATTATATAACGATAATGGAATGCTTTGTAAATATTAAATATATTTTGGCCCTGTGAAACTGACCCAAAGTTTAATCCATGACTAACCCAAACTAACCAAATCTACTAAAATTGATTATAACGTATCAGAACCGCTTCAAATGACTAAAATAAGTTGAGAATAAGTGAAGCTAACCGAAAGTTGAATCGACGACTAACCCAAACTAACCAAACCTATCAAAATTGATTATAACGTATCGGAACCGGTTCAAATAACTGAAATAAGTTGTGAATAAGTGAAACTAACGCAAAGTTGATTCGACGACAAATTCAAACTAACCAAATCTATTAAAATTGATTATAACTTATCGGAACCAGTTCAAATAACTAAAATGAGGTGAGACTAAGTGAAACTAGCCGAAAGTTGTTTGGACGACTAACCCAAACTAACCCAAAGTTGATCCGACGACTAACCCACAGTAACTAAACTTATTAAAATTGATTATAAGGTATCGGAACCGGTTCAAATAACTATAATAAGTTGAGACTAAATGAAACTAGACGTAAGTTGTTTGGATGACTAACACAAATTAACCATACCCATCAAAATTGATTAGAACGTATCAGAACCGATTCAAATGATTAACATAAATTGAGACAAAGTGAAACTAATCAAAAGTTGAATCGACGATTAACCCAAACTAACCAAATCTATTGAAATTGATTATAACGTATCGGAACCGCTTTAAATGACTAAAATAAGTTGAGAATAAGTGAAAATTGAATCGACGACTAACCCAAACTAACCACATCTATTAGAATTGCTAACGACGTCGGTATTGTAACCGTTTCAAATGGCTAAAATAAGTTGAGAATAAGTGAAACTAACCGAAAGTTAATTGAACACTAACCCAAACTAACCAAATCTATTAAAATTGATTATAACGTATCGGAAATGCTTCAAATAGCTAAAATAAGTTGAGAATAAGTGAAGCTAACCGAAAGTTGATTGGACTACTAACCCAAACTAACCAAATCTATTTAAATTTAATATAACGTAACGGAACCGGTTCAAATGATTAAAATAAGTTGAGACTATGTGAAACTAGCCGAAAGTTCAATCGACGACTAACCCAAACTAACCAAATGAAATAAAATCATTATAACGTATCGGAACCGCTTTATATGACTAGCATAAGTTGAGAATAACTGACACCAACCGACAGTTGAATCGACGACTAACCCAATCTATCCAAATCTATTAAAATTGATTATAATCTATCGAAATCGATTCAGATTACTAAAATAAGTTGAAACTAAGTAAAACTAACCGAACGTTGATTGGACGACTAACCCAAACTAATCAAATCTATTAAAATTGATTATAACGTATCCGGTTCAAATGACTAAGATAAGTTGAAACTACGTGAAGCTTATCGCAAGTTGATTCGATGACCAATCCAAAGTAACCAAATCTATTAAAATTGTTTATAACGTATCGGAACCGGTTCAAATATCTAAAACAAGTTAAGGCTAAGAGAAACTAACCGAAAGTTGATTTGGTGACTAATCCAACTAATAGCATCTATTAAAATTGATTATAACGTCTTAGAACCGGTTCAAATGATTGAAATATGTTGAGACTAAGTGAAACTAACCGAAAGTTGAATCGACGATTAACCCGAACTAACCAACCTAATCCGGTTAGTCGTTCAATCAACTTTTGGTTAGTTTCACTTAGTTTCAACCTATTTTAGTCATTAGAACCGGTTCAGATACTTTATAATCAATTTTGGTAGATTTGGTTACTTTGGTCTAGTCGTCGATTCAACTTTCGGATAGTTTCACTTTTTCTCAACTTATTTCAATCATTTAAAGCGGTTCCAATATGTTATAATCAATATTAATAGATTTGGTTAGTTTGGGTTAGTCGTCGATCCAACTTTCGGTTAGTTTCACTTATTCTCAAGTTATTTTAGTCATTTAATGCGGTTCCGATACATTATAATCAATTTTAATAGATTTGGTTAGTTTAGGTTAGTCCTCGATTCAACTTACGGTTTGTTTCACTTAGTCCCAGATAAACCCACACCAGATGCAAAAGATCGGCAGATTCATCGTCGGCCAACTTTAACCTTGACCTGGCGGTTATACGCGGCCTGCACCAAATAATATGGGTATGATTATAGAATTGTTCTTCAAAATTAAAATAGTTGGTCTGCACCAATGAAATGAAAACGTCTTTTGTTGTGGACTTGTTCAGGAAAAATAAAAATTTGCAATAGACATTCACTTTCTTTTTTCTAAACAGGCGGTTATGGAAATCTTGTGTTATTATGACTGCTCTGACTTTTTTTATAGAAATTCCTTTAATACGCTTTAATGTATGCCGATTTAAGGTTATTTAAACATTGAAAATGCTTCTGTTATCTTAATATAGGGCCTCAAATTGTGAAAAAGTACATGCTACATTTGCCACATGATGTCATACGCGTGAGAGATCGTGTTAGTTTGTTTATTTAAACTTAAATTTGATCATAAGGTATCGGAATCGGTTCAAATGACTAAAATAAATTGGAACTAACTGAAACTAACCGAAAGTTGATTGAACGACTAGCCAAAAGTGACCTAAAGCACCAAAACCAAAAACATTAAATTTCATTAAATCACATCAGAAACGATTCAAACGTCTAATATACATTGTAACTAGCAAAAAGTAACTGAAAGTTGATTGAATAACTAACCAAAACCAACCAAAAGCAAATAAAAGCACCAAAACGGCTAAAATGTATTGGAACAGATTCAAAATATTAAAGTAAGTTAAAACTAACCCAAATTAACCGAATATTGGCGACTAACCTAAACTAACCAAAAACATTCAAATTGGTTATAACGTATCGGAACTGGTTCAAATGACTAAAATAATTTAAAACTAATTAAAATCAGGCGAAAATTGATTGAACGACTAACCAAAAGTATCCAAAAGCACCGAAAAGGGCTAAAACGTATCGGCACAGATTAAAAATATTAAAATAAGTTAAATTTAACCGAAGTCTGGACACTAACTTAATTTGACCAAAAACATTTAAAGTGGATATAACGCATCGCAATTGATTCAAATAACGAATATAAATTGAAACTAACCGAAAGTTGATAGAACGACTAGCCAAAAGTAACCAAAAGCACTAAAACGGGCTAAAACGTATCGAAACAGGTTACAAACATTAAGATAAGTTAAAACTAACCAAAACCAGCAAAATTTTAAGGACTAACCAAAATTAACCAAATCATTAAATTTGATTAGAATATATCCGAACCGCTTCAAACCACTAATATAAATTGGAACTAGCTAGAAATAACCGAAAGTTGACTGACTAAATAACTAAAACTAACCAAAAGCAAATAAAAGCACCAAAACGGGCTAAAATGTATCGGAACAGATTCAGAATATTAAAGTAAGTTAAAACTCTCCCGAATTAACCGAATATGAGCGACTAACCTAAACTAACCAAAAGCATTAAAATTGGTTATAAGGTATCGGAACTAGTTCAAATGACTAAAATAATAAAACGAACTGATATCAACCGAAAATTGATTGAACGAATAAGCAAAACTAACCAAAAGTATTCAACAGCACGAAAAAGGGTTAAAACGTATCTGCACATATTAAAAATATTAAGGTAAGTTGAATTTAACCGAAGTCTGGCGACTAACTTAAATTGACCAAAAACTTTTAAACTGGTTATAATGCATCGCAACCGGTCCAAATGACGAAAATAAATTGGAACTAACTGAAAGTAACCGTAAGTTGATTGAATGACTAACCAAAACTAACCAAAAAAGCTAAAATTGGAAGTAACGTACGGAGCCGGTTCAAATGATTAAAATAAATTAAATCTAACTGAAATTAACCGAATCTTGGTTAAACGACTAATCAAAACTAACCAAAAGTAACTAAAAGCACCAGAAAAGGCTAATTTTCAGTTAGTTTTAATTTATTTTAGCCATTTAAACCAGTTCCGATACGTTATACCCAATTTTAGTGTTTTTGGTTAGTTACCAAAATTCGGTTAATTTGTATTAGTTTTATCTTACTTCCATAGTTTTAATCTAGTTCGAAACGTTTTAGCCCGTTTCGGTGCTTTTAGTTACTTTTTGGTAGTTTTTGTTAGTCATTCAATCAACGTTCGGATACTTTCAGCCAGTTCTAATTTTCTTTTGGTCAACTGAACAGGTTCCGATACGTTATAACCAATTTTAAACGTTTTTGGTTAATTTTAGTTAGTCATCAAAATTCGGTTAATTTGGGTTAGTTACTTATTTTAATACCTTTAATCAGTTCCGATACGTTTTAGCCCTTTTGGTGTTTGTCGCCAACATTCGGTTAATTCAAGTTAGTTTCAACTTACCTTAATATTTTTATTTTTAATATGTTCCGATATGTTTTAGCTCTTTCTGTTGCTTTTGGTTAGTTTTGGTTAGTCATTCAATCAGCTGTCAGTTAATTTCAGTTAGTTTTAATTTATTTTAATCATTTTAACCAGTTCCGATACGTTATAAACAATTTTAGTGGTTTCGGTTATTTTTGGTTAGTCACCAAAATTCGGTTAATCTGGATTAGTTATAATATTTTTAATCTATTTCGATACGTTTTAGCCCGATTTGATGCTTTTACTTTCGTTTGGTTAGTTTTGGCTAGTCAACTTTAGGTAAAATTCAGTTAGTTCCATTTTTTTCAGTCATTTTAACCGGTACCGAGACGTTATAAGCATTTTTAATGTTTTTGGTTAATTTTGGTTAATCATCAAAATCGGTTAATTTGGATTAGTTTGAACTTACTTCAATATTTTAAATCTATTTCGATGCGTTTTAGCCCGTTTTGGTGCTTTTGGTAGCTTTTGGTTAGTCGTTCAATCAACTTTCGGTAAAGTTCAGTTAGTTTTAATATATTTTAGTCATTTAAACCGGTTTCGGTACGTTATAAGCAATTTTAATGTGTTTGGTTAGTCGCGAAAATTCAGTGAATTTAGGTTAGTTTAAACTTAACATTATTTGTAATATGTTCTGATAAGTTTTAGCCCGTCTTGGTGCTAAACCTTTGGTTAGCTTTGGTTAGTCATTCAATCAACTTTCGGTTGCTTTCAGTTAGGGCCAAATTATTTTAGTCACTTGAACCCGTTCCGATACATTATAATCAAATTTAATGTTTGTGGTTTGTTTTCGTTAGTCGCCAAAATTCCCATCGTTTTGGCTAGTTTTAACTTTAATTTTTGTAAACTGTTCCGATAGGTTTTAGCCCGTAAGCGCTATGGTTAGTTTTGGTTAGTGGTCCAATCAACTTTCGGTTAGTTTCAGTTAGTTCCAATTTATTTTAGTTATTTTAACCGGTTCCGACACGTTATAATCAAATTTAACGTTTTCGGTTACTTTTGATAGTCGCCAAAATTGGGTTCGTTTTGATTAGTTTTATCTTACTTTAATTTTTGTAATCTGTTCCGATACGTTTTAGCTCGTTTTGGTGCATTTGGTTAGTTTTGGTTAGTCGTTCAATAAACTTTCGGTTATTTTCAGTTAGTTCCAATTTATTTTAGCCATTTGAACCGAATCCTATACGTTTTAATCAAATTTAGGTTTAAATAAACAAACTAACACGATCTCTCACGCGTATGACGTCATGAATGTGGCAAATGTAGCATGCACTTTTTCACGATTTTAGGCCCTATACTAGAAAAACAGAAACATTTTTAATGTTAAAATGCATTTTTAGATTGTCAGACATGCAGAATTGATTGGTTAAAACAAAAGTTCCGATATCATAATAATAAAAAAATTTCCCGTATGTGGCCAATATTCTGGCGTACACTGTATAACATTAGTTGGATTTAAAAAAGATTTAACTATAACCTTGTATCTGCTAGTTTTCAGATTTAATTGAATTTCGTGCTCATTCGATTTTAAAATATGCAATAATTTTGGAAATAAGTGTGCTGGAATGTGCATTAAATAATATTTTTATGCATACCTTTCAAAATCGTGGGTAATTTAAATAATGATTTATCGCCACTGCTTCTAGTAGAACAATTCAAATAAAGGCGCTTATAACCAGGAATTTTTAACAAAAATAAAATAAAGATTAATTATTTTTCGTAACGCTCTCGGACTAAACCAAAAGACTCGCGTTTAGAATCACACTAGAGCTTGCCCTGACTATTTCTCGGGATGGCTGGCCATCCCAAGGAGGCGGAGCTTTAAACGAATTCTTGTTTCATGCGTTAGGCAGGAGGTTTCGCATCTGGTGTGGGTTTATCTGGGACTTAGTCTTAACTATTTCAATCAGTTGAACCAATTCCGATGCGTTGTAATCAATTTTAATAGATTTGGTTAGTTTGGGTTAGTTGTCGATTCAACTTATTTTAGTCATTTAATGCGGTTCAGATACGTTATAAATAATTTTAATAGATTTGGTTAGTTTGGATTAGTCCTCCAATCTATTTTCGGTTAGTTTCCGCTTATTTTAGTAATTTGAACCCGTTACGATACGTTATAATAAATTTTAATAGATTTTGTTAGTTTTGGTTAATCGTCGAATCAAGTTTCGGTTAGTTTCACTTAGTTTTAACTTATACCTTAGTGATTTGAACCGGTTCCAACACGTTATAATCAGTTTTAATAGATTTGGTTAGTTTGGGCTAGTGGTCGAACCAACTCTCCGTTAGTTCATTTATTCTTAACTTATTTTAGTCATTTAAAGCGGTTCCTATACATTATAATCAATTTTAATAGATTTGGTTAGTTTAAGTTAGTTTTCCAATAAACTTTCGGTTAGTTTCACTTAGTCTTAAATTCTTTTAGTCATCCGATACGTTATAATCAATTTTGATAGATTTGGTTAGTTTGGGTTAGTAGTTCAATCAACTCTCGGTTAGCTAAACTTATTCTCAACTTATTTTAGTCATTTCCAGCTTTTCAGAATACATTAAAATCAATTTTAATAGATTTGGCTAGTTTGGGTTATTCGTCAACAACTTTGGGTTAGTTTCATTTAGTCTCAACTTATTTTAATTATTTGAATCTGTTCCGATACGTTATAATCAATTTGAATAGATTTGGTTAGTTTGGGTTAGTCCTCCAATCAACTTTCGGTTAGTTTCAGTTAGTATCAACTTATTTTAGTAATTTGAACCCGTTACGATACGTTATAATCAATTTTAATAGATTTTGTTAGTTTTGGTTAGTTTCACTTAGTCTCAGCTTATTGTAGTCATTTGAACCGGTGCCGGTGCCGATACGGTACAATCAATTTTGATAGATTTGGTTAGTTTTGGTGAGTCGTCCAGTCAACGATACAAAAATGCGGTAACGCGAGACGAAACCATAAACCATGTCATAACGTGGCCTTGAAAAATCACTTTCATTAAACCAAAGAAGTGTAGTAAAAATGAGATTCCGAAGTATTATATTATTATATATTTTTAAATATATTTTAGGTAATCCACTATTATTGCTATCTTTGAAACGGTCAAAGCTACAAAATTGATTAAATTAGAAAGTTGCCATTATTGATGCCTTTTCAAGATCGATTTGCAGTGTTGTTAAATTCTTGTTAGATTCTGAGATAGCAACAGTGGTATCACCTAAAAATGACACCCCGTATAGCAATTTTTTTTTCAATTTCCTTCTATGTTAATATTTTTACAACTTTGCTCAGTTTCACTTGATTTTTCACGCGGCCGGCATTCAGTAGGTCTTTCGATACGAGTCCATACAATCTTCTGAATACATCTCTGACTAGAGAAAGCCACGCGAATCAATCGGACACTTACGCAGCTCATCGGTCATCTCCAGTTGTCACTTGATATAAAAGAATGTGGCTGAATTACATCAAAGGATTTACCGCTAAGTGAACTTACTAGTTTACATATACTTTGTTATTAACACGTTAAAAGCTGTTGAGTCACATTATTGTAGGTCACAAAGCAATACCGAACGACTTTACTTGCCTTCGACCTTAAATATTAAGAAATCGTGGATAATGTATTCCAATATTCCCGAAGCTCTTCCCGTTAAGCAAAGTTATTTCAGGCACATCTTTAATACGTGCTATAATATAGGATTTGACACACCACGAACCGATGTTTGTTCCGCCTGTCTAAGTCTCTCCGAAAAAATCAAGTCCTGCAAAGACTTGGAAACTAAAGCTAATTTAGAAACCGAGAAACGCGTACATAAGTTACGGACCAACGCATATTTTGAATCCGAAGAAATTGTTACATTTTCGTTCGATTGTCAAAAAAATCAACCCTTGCCTAAACTACCTGACCAGGAGACATATTATTCCCATAA
>JAEQML010073022.1:0-15176 GCA_016904865.1 Pissodes strobi
AATTTAGGAGAGGGGTTCAGTAATAATCAGATACCCGACATTCTTGCAATTTACGTGGTAACTATTATAGCTAGACCCAACAAACCTTATATTACTTAACTCGCCTTAAAGAGCTCTATCGATATACAGAAGAATATACAGGGTGTCCCATTAAAAAAAACATTAATTTAATCTGTACAGTAGAATTTCGATGTTCAATTGTTTTTCTAGTAACACCGCAGAAAACTGTATGAAAATCCTTACAACTTTTGTATTTAACATTTTTTATACGAGGGCAAATAAAAAAGTTAAAGGGGAGTTACATTTATAACCGGACACCCTGTACCTATTTAATCTAATAATAATTTACCTTTTTTTACATCCACATGCAATAAATACTTTTACATCCGAAGGAAATGCTGGTGTTGTTAAAATTGGGGATAATTTGGATATCACCTGCCTCCTCAAATTTCCATCCGCATTCTGTCACCTCTGGTAATAGGGGATGTGGTTCTAAAGAACTGAAGCACACCTTAGTTTGATAATGTGCTCTCATACTGCGAAATTTTAAATTATTTTTTGTAGGGGCTAGTTTTTTCAATTAGCGATGAAGAGGCCAATAGTGTCCTGAAAATATTAATAGACGAATGGATTTGTTGAAAATAATTTTATGATAAATTTCTCTATGTTATTGAACATGCCATCTGAAAATTCCTGGACCCAATACCGTCTAAATAATCGGAATAATTTAGATAAATTTTCCAATATTTTATTTTTCCTAATCCTGAAAACTGGCTGGTTGTATGACAACCCGTTAGAGCATGAAATGCAGGTAATTTTTTTGCAAGTTTTTCTTCTAGGTTGATGTCATGAACGGCCACATATCGCACCGAATTTCCTCTTCCACATTTTACCCCAAATTATCTAGAAATATATATTTTTAATATGTACCAGAAGTACAAGTACCGGGTGTTTCACTATAAATCGATTCCCCCTTTAACTTTCTCAATTGACGGTTTAGAAAAAAACGTTCAATACAAAAAAAAGGGGATGAAGTGAAGTTTTTTATGGCATAGCACTGTTGTATACAGGGTGTGCCATAAATGCGGGATTAAACAAAGTTATATTTCTTTAAATGGAACACCCTATATATTATTGCATATTTGGATTTTGCGGAGAACTCTAGACATATTTCATAAATAATGTCCTATACCTATCTGTTACTGTTTTTGAAATATTGACAGTTGAAAAGCGACCATTTACCAAGTTTTACAGCCTGAAAAATCTAAACGGCCAAAGATAGAGCAAAATGGTTTGCACTTTCCTATCTTGGTTTTTCATAAGCTATCGTTTGACCCTAATTTTTTATTTAACCAGAGGTTAAGAAATTCCGGTTAAATTTAACCTCTGGTTGAATCTAAAATTAGTGTCAAACGATAGCGTATGAAAAACCTAGATAGGAAAGTGCAAACCATTTTGCTCTATCTTTAGCCGTTTAGATTTTACCGGCTGCCAAACTTAGTAAATGGTCGATTTTCAACTGTCAATATTTCAAAAACAGTAACAGATAGGTATAGGACATTATTTATGAAATATGTCTCTAGAGTTCTCCGCAAAATCCAAATATGCAATAATATATAGGGTGTTCCATTTAAAAACATATAACTTTGTTTAATCCCGCATTTATGGGACACCCTGTATACAACAGTGCTATGCCATAAAAAACTTCACTTCATCCCCTTTATTTTTTGTATTGAACGTTTTCTTCTAAAATGCCAGTTGAGAAAGTTAAAGGGGGGCCATTTATAGTGAAACACCCGGTACATCAGTGTCATTGGAGTCCACTATGCATGTCAAATAATACATACAATGTTTAGCAGAGAGTATAATGCAACAAAATCCTAGTATCAGCTTCTTCGTGACTATAGAGGATAGTAATTTGTTGTCAATTGGTTCGCAATTTGTTTTCTTATCAAAAATATTGGTAAATCCCCCACTATAGTTGCGAACTTGAAATTCGTTTTATGAGGGTGCTCGTTCAGATAAAAAATTCGTTAACTGTTTTTTTTTTAACTAAAAACAGATTGGATAAATAAATTCCACTGTTTTGGATGTAAAAAGATAACTTATTATTAGATTAAATCGGTACATAATAAAACCTAATTAAATATTTTTTTATTAGATTGTATGAAAGCAAAGCTTGTACACGTAGAAGAAATTAAATAGGTTACATAGGATCATGCAAAAAAAATACTGGAAGGCAATATTGAAGTCATTGTGTCTATTCCTGAAGAAGATACAGACACTGAAGATAAATAGATATTGTTATTATAAAGATTTTTTACATTTTCAGTTTTTCTATTCTGAATAAAAGCTAGTATTTTTTTTAATAGCAGCTGCATTAAGTATATGGTTTTTTTTCTACTTCTTTATTACCTAGCAGCGTATAGGAAAAATAAATTTCAGTATAATCGAAAATGTCTTCATTGACTTTATTCAATTAATAATAGCTATTATTATTATTAGTATTCTAACCCGTAATGGTGTAAAAGCACTTTGTATTGTACAATAGGCGCGAGAGAGAGGAAGCTATGAAGAAAAGTGAGATACGAGAGTACTCGGGAAGCGCCAGATCGGACGGTCGCGGCTAGAAGAAAATTACTTTTTTACATTTAATTCTATTTTTCCATTACCATTTGAGAAAAAAATATATTCATGCACCTATGTATTCTAAATACTTAAGGCGAACTTTTTGCAAGAATAAAAATTTTTGATTTGAGCCTTCATTTCGGAGAGAATTCGAGGTGAATACAAAAATTAGTATATTTCAATCAGATTTTGCCCAGGTTCGAAGGGAGATATTTCAATTTTTTTATTTGTTTTGTCGTAAGGGCCAATGTAATCTGCATATTTCAAGCAATGATAAAAAATATAATTTGTACAAAAATGTAGATGAATTTTATATGAAAACATTCATAATTTAATATCCTACACGTTCATATAATAATCTCGATTTTTAGGTATACTGCCGTTTTGCCCGTTATGATTTTTTATTACCTTCGGATTTTGAATTAATATAATAAAGCCTTCATTCTGTGAAAATTTCAGCTTGTAACCCCGAGGTGCCCACAAAAATCATTTATAGAAGGCTTTTACTGCGTTGGTCACTCTACTAATAGCCAATAATGCGTCAGTGCGTCGAAAGGTAAAAAGTAGCTATGAAAGCGTTTTGACATCAACTCCATTCGTCAATGAATTGAAAGAAAAAGAAGTGGAAAAGAGAGAGAAACAAATAAGAAAGAGTAATAGAGTTCGAGTAACTAAACGATTGGTGGAATCAGATGATGAACCCGAACCATTTGTAAACGACGATGAGGACGACTCAGATGTTCCATGCATCTACTGTATCGACCTATTCAGTCGCTCTAAATGTCGAGAAAAGTGGATCCGGTGCCAGCAATGCAAGCAGTGGGCGCATACAGAATGTGCTGGGGTTTCACTGAAAATTAAATATTTTATTTGCGAATCTTGCAAAGATAATAAAAAATGAAAAAAAAATCTAACTATAAAAACTTTGTAGTCTTGAAGATTTTTTACGTACATTATATACCTATATTTCTTATTTTATTTGTATTATTTTATCTCTTTCATGGCTATGTCATTTTACCTTTATGTGATAAAATCATATGGCAAAATGACTTTTGTAAGGTTTGGTTAAAAAGCATTTTATGTTCAATAGTTATTTGTTTCCCTAGGCAGCAAAGTAGTAGATTGACTGCCGCGGCTGATAGTTCATAGCCGAGCGTAGCGAGGCTAGGAAGTCAGCTAAGGCAGTCAATCTACTTTGCTGCCGAGTTGAACATATAATTTTTTCTCCGATTGTTTATAATGTAACATAAAGCTATCAGTGGACACTGTCAACAATAATTATTTTTTTAAAATTGCGTCTCCGATTGCGTTTTAATTCCGTATTGATAAGCAGTTATTGAGTAAGTTCGATTAAGTTAATAACCAATTTGTTCCTAAATTAGTGATTTTTAGAAATGCAGTGCACAAATTGAGTGATAAATACAAATTTAGTTTAATAATTCTTGAGTTGTTGACGCTTGCTTTGTTGTTTGTTTGTATCTATGTTGCTATGGTAACACTTTTACCTCCGCCGGCGGAAAAGTGAAAAGTAAAGCTCCGGCGGAGGAAAAATGAAACTTCACGGCCGCCTACACAGTCGAGTAATGACGGATTTACTGACGTTTCAAGAAAAAATATGTTAATAATACGGTATAAAATGGTTTTATATGGGTAGTTCAAGACTCCACTCTTACAACAAAAAAAGATCATAAAAATATATTTTTTACAACGCTTTTTTGACCATCATTGGTCAAAAAATAGTATGACATTATGCCTTACCTTTCCCTAATTTTCTGGAGGCAAGAAGAATTTATGCCGAGAGATTTGTAAATTTAAATTTATCAGATAGAGAATTCTTGAAAGGGTTGACTGTAATCATGCGCAACTAAAACTTTAAGTAAAAATAAAAAAAAATGTAATGTAATGTACCTAATAGTCACGCAAAGAAAGTAATAAAATTGAATGCGATATTATAGACAATCAGTTTGGAACCGAAATAATACGATATTCTAGCTTTCACCATGAAATAACAATTTCAAGATTATAGGTAAGATTGATTGTTTCAAAATACGCATCGTGAGTTTGTTGTCATCGGTATTTTCAAAGGCTTTTTTCAACCCCGTCTCTTCTAAGAAGCTTAAAAACTCAATCGAATTAAATAGAGGAAAGTTTATATCACCAACTGAGCGTTTCCAACGCCAAAATAAACTAAAGAGATTAACCAAGTTTATATGTTGCCTACCAAAGCTTTTTTACAACACTAGCTACCACTTTTGACTCAAGACAGGTCGATCACCCGAATTCAGAAATAATCGTTCTGGGAGACTTCAATGCGCACAACACCAACTGGCTCAAACATCACAACAAGACCTACAACGAAGGTAGAGAAGCTAAAGCATTTGCCATCAGCTGCGGGCTTACACAACTTGTAAACGAACCAACTCGAATCTCAGAGAGAGGCGAATTCGCTGCCCTCCTGGATCTTCTTCTAGCCACCAATCCTGACCAGTACACAATTACAGTTGGTCCGCCATTAGGTACTTCCGACCACAAACTTATTACAATGGTTTGTGAATATGCCACTTCTACAGAAGGATCCACCATTGCCTCGCAAAATCTGGCATTACAATTCTACAAACTGGGACGATCTAAGGGAGTTCTACCTAGATTTTCCTTGGCTCAACGTCTGCTTTGACACTAACGACCCGTCATGGTCAGTCTGCTGCGATGAGATTACGCAAGTAATCTCCTCAGGAATGGAAGCATACATCCCAAATTCCATCAAGTTACCGTCAACCTGCCCTGGTTCAACAGAAGATGCGCAGTGCTGTAGGTAGGAAACAGCAAGCTTACAAGTACTGGCAGCAAGATCAGACCGCAGAAAATCGCAATTATTTTGACGAAGCGAGAAACGAATGCAAACGTGTGATCGACGAAACTAAGGACAAACACAATCAAAGGACTGTCTCTCCAGCATCCTTCTTCTTTCGTCGTTTTGCATTCTAGTCAATTTTGATGTCTGTTTGTTCTTTTCAAGTAACTGAAAGTGATCGTTCTTGATGTCTGCATTCGATGATCAGTGGACCATTGTCCTCCCCTTCTGATTTGTGAAATGCTGTGGTCTGGTTGTTCGACGAATGGCGGTTGTAGAAGTTGAGTATAATTACTTTCAGTTATCTACCATAGCTGATTTTCTATCTTAAATAAGTATTGCAAAAGTTGTATCCAAATATACCAAGCCAGATATTTGCTTGTAAACCATATCCAATGTATAGCATCATCTTTGTAGCATACATTCCAGATCGAAAACGTCCTGAGTAAATAAGCAGCAAACCAACCAAACTAATCCATTTCGTCTTCTGAAGATTCCGTTTTTCTTTCTACTTTTTCGTAAAACCCAGAACAAATCGCGAAAAAAACTTAAAAAAATATTAAAGGATGCAATTTTACCAAACCTTTTTGTTTTTGATAAACAATTGGCGTTATTGCAACCAATGTGAAACACATGTTTTAAAGAGATGGCCCTGTTTTAAATTTGTTCTTTTAAAATTTTCATTTTCAAATTTATTTTGGCCATTAAAGTCATATTTTCGTAGTGTTTGAGCACTCTGTATAAAAAAAAATCGCTTCGTAGACCGTATTTTACTATTTTTGAGGGAATCAGAAACTTTTATCAAAAATTACTTTTTGTCGGAAAACGTCATTTTTAGTCCATTTGTCCTCTAACCCATGGGCCCTCAATTCGTGGACATACTGTATAATAGTGTACGTATTTAGATGAGCATAATAACATGTGCTTTGTTTTAAAATATAATATTTCGATTAGGGCTCGGAACTGTATTTAAGTAATTCAAATATTCGAATTTTCGGCTATTCTAAATTCCATTTTTTTGTTAGTTAAAACATTCGACAATTCGATAATCGAATATTCGACTATTTGACTATTCGAATAACATACCAAACGACTATTCGAATACTTATGGTTAAAAAATTCCGAGCCCGTAAGCGAAACGTGCGTCAAGTGCAAAAATCTGTTTCGGTATTGGGGGGTAAAATTCAGTTGTAGTACAGTTTGCCGAAGATGCCAAACCCTAACTTAGTTGACATCTTAAGGCAAAAACAATAAAAATGCATGAACTTTTTTTTCGAGCCATTTTGCATGCACGAATTTCCTGAAATAAAACTATATTTAACAATATACTGTCAAGCTGGCCGTTTTTTTAAATAATCAAAACCACATTTCGGTAATCGGGTAGGCAACAATAAAAGTCATCAGAATAATGCTCTTTTCATGCATAATACCTACCATAAGTGCTTAAAATTACCGAACCTTCTGAGGCAAGGAGTGTTGCTTGAAACTCCAGGACTTGGTGTTTTCATTTCTGGAAAATCAATTCGGTGGAAACACCACATTTTTTATGGAAACTTTTATACATGATATCTAATTCTCACCGAAAATTAAGTGAAAATCGTTCTCTACTTAACCTATGCGCCCTTTATTCCACATTTCACAGACAGCAAAGATACCGAACAAATTTAGAATAGATTTCTGCAATATAAGAGGCATAAATACAAACATAAATTTGGTATACCAACATCTACAAGCAAATAGACCACACATACTAGCCCTTACAGAAACACAAGTACAGTCGGACTTGCCGCTGATGCAGTTCGACGGCTGAGCGGCAGAGGGGAAAACCCCTACAAAAACAGGTGGCGGCGAAGGCCGTCAGTAGCAGTCGTTTTGCTTTTAACTGTTTTGATAGGGGCTGAGTGAAATAAAATTTTTTTATCGCATTCTTTTCGAAACTTATTACCCGTTGACTTTATGTTCTACAACAACAACAGTAAACTATCCCTTCCTGGTTATGACTTACATACCCGATTTAGACATACGTTCGGCATATGCCTTTTTGTCCGAAGCGACCTTTCATGTCACCGCGAGGAAACACTCGAACCGAACAACCTTGACGTCATGTGGCTCAAGTTCACCTCCAAGGGATTAACCAAGTTTATAATGTTGCCTACCAAAGTTTTTTACAAAACTAGCTACCACTTTTGACTCAATACAGGTCGATCACCCCAATTCAGAAATAATCGTTCTGCGAGACTTCAATGCCCACAACACCAACTGGCTCAAACATCACAACAAGACTGACAACGAAGGTAGAGAAGCTGAAGCATTTGCCATCAGCTGCGGGCTTACTCAACTTGTAGACGAACCAACTCGAGTCTCAGAGAGGGGTGAATTTACCGCCCTCCTGGATCTTTTCCTAACCACCAATCCTGACCAGTAGGTACACAATTACAGTTGGTCCGCCATTAGGCATTTCCGACCACAAACTTATTACAACGGTTTGTGAATTGCCACTTCTACAGAAGGATCCACCATTGCCTTGCAAAATCTGGCATTACAATTCTGCAAACTGGGACCATCTAAGGGAGTTCTATCTAGATTTTCCTTGGCTCGACGTTTGCTTTGGCACAGACGACCCGTCAATCTGCTGCGAAGAGATCACGCAAGTAATCTCCTCACCCAACTAGCAATTATCTGTTTTATAAATGTCCCAAGAACATTTACAGAACTATTTTTATAAAATAACGTTGTCGCTATAAACATTTCAACAACGTTTATACAACGCTTATAAACCCAAAAAGGGCGCACTCTTGTGCAGCAATTCAGTTCTTTAATTTGTTTTCTTATGGTTTCCATAGCTTTTACTGGGCAGTTGTATAAACATTTACAAAACTATTATAAAACATAGTTTGTAACAATTACAAAACAGTTTTATCGAAAACAGTTATACAATTATAGCAATTATACAACAATTATCGAGCTATAATAAAACAGTTTTATAATAGTTATTTGTGCAACCAGTTGGGAAAAGCACTATTTTTCATAACGAGCGAATAATCGCGAAAGAACGCGAGTTACGAAAAATTGTGTTTCCCAACGTGTTTCACACAATATTTTTTCTAATTTTGAATAGGAAGTTACTATTTAAATTCAAATCAAAAGTACTAAAATGGCCCATCCGAGTGTCCTCGTAGATTCCTTTTAAATTGTCTAGTAAGTTCGGAGATGTTTATTTGTTACTTCGTTGCTATGGAAGCAAGTATTGTTTAGTGTCATGTTTTATGAGTTTAAACTGTCAAAAGAATTGAAAAATAATAATCGTTTTTCTTCTCGTAAATTATTTTATTAAATTTGTTTAAAGTAGAAGAATACATATACTGCAATGTCCGGTTCAGAGAATGACGTACCGAGTGACATTGAGGAAGCGGCCCAATCTGCGTTATCTACAATTATTCCTAAGAAGTCGAGAAGCAAGTATGATTTGGCCTATGCCAAATTTAGTTTCTGGTGTGAACACAAAAGGATTACCCATTTGAACGAAAAAGTTTTGCTAGCGTATTTTCAAGAAAAAAAGGAAATGAAGAATTCAACCTTGTGGAGCTTATATTCGATGTTAAGAACCGAATTGTCTCTAAAAAGAAATATTGACATTAAGAAGTATACAAATTTACTGGCGTTTTTAAAACGTCATTCTGAAGGTTACCAGCCTAAAAAATCGCAAGTTTTAAGTAAAGGAAACATTTCCGATTTTATGAGAGAAGCTGCCGATGAGCAACATTTAATGACCAGCATTAATTTTTGGAGTTGCTGGAGCTTGCCGAAAAGGTGAATTAACTTTTCTTCGCGTAGAAAATGTAGTATTTCAGGAGCAGTTTGCTAAAGTGACAGTTCCCAACACAAAGACGAAAGTATGTCGAGAATTTGCTATAACCGCTGGAACTTTTGAAGGTATAAATTGCATCGAAATGGTAAAGAAATACGTTCTGCTAAGGCCGTCAAATGAGCATGACAGATTTTTTGTTAAATATTCAAATGGGAAATGTGGAGTGCAACCTGTAGGTATTAATACATTTGGAAATATGCCCAGTTTTTAAAGTTGCCAAATCCTTGTTTGTATACCGGTCACTGTTTTCGACAGTCATCGACTACTCTCCTCGCGGATTCTGGAGCCGATTTGTTGAGAATCAAACAACATGGGGGATGGAAGTCTAAAGCGTCGCGCAAACCAGAGCGGTGGCGGGCGCGGTGGCGGTCACGGTGGCGGTGGCGGTAAAATACTGTGCGTGTTAGTTAATTAAAGACCGCAAACAGAAGCGATCTGGCAAATACACGTACAGTATTTTACCGCAACCGCCACAACGACCGCGCCCGCGACCGCCACCGCGCCCGCCACCGCTCTGGTTTGCGCGATGCTTTATACAGTTGCCGAGGGTTATGTGGAGAATTCCATAACGAATAAACAGAAGATTGCCACAAACATTCTTGGAGAAACTTCCATGGAAATTAATGCCACACAGAAAACTTCGTTGTTAGCCGAGGTCAATATCACTAATTGTTCGAACTGTGTTATTAATATCTATAATTAATGTTTTTATTCACATGTAATAAAATAAAAAATCTTCATTAACATATATATGGTACATCAAAATTAATGACAATAAAGAGGTAGTTCAAGTAGTTTAGTTTAAAAAATAATCTGTATGTTTCTTAATTAATGGCGAAATGTGCTTTTCATCACCAGTTGCGAAATATTTTACTTTTCGTAACTAGTTACGAAAAGTAGGACGTTTCAAAACGTCAAAGAGTTTTGAAAAGTGTCACTTTATATGTCAAAATTAGAAAATAGTATATTAAGATACTAGTTTTAAAAGACCACATTTTATCGCACTAGCACGAACCGCTTGCGGGGAGTTTCCTAACGTGCGAGTGCGCTAAATGTCTTTTAAAACGTGTAAGAAAAGAAAAGAGCTTCTTTTCGACACTACTTTGCGTATCGAAAAGACTTCTTTATGATACCAAAATAGAAAAAAGTTGTTTTATTATGTCAGAGGTAGCTTTCTTTGTTTTGACTAACACTATAAAAGTAAGCTTTTGTTGTTGAATTTTACCCCCTGAGAATAATTATTTTTTAGTGGTCCTTAAGATAACAAAAAACTAAATATCGCATCTTTTGCGACAAATAAAATATGTCTGAGTAAATAAATCAAAATCAGCCATATTGCATTTAGTTCTGATGTGTACACACAATACCAGAAAGAAAGAAATTTTATTTGCAATCTGAGGGTTGATATTTTACTGCGAAAGACATTTTTTTGTATAATATATGGGATATATAGGGCAAAATTTTCAAGCGCCACAAATATATTAATTATTTTTGAGTTTTAAGAGAAAAGGTTAAAAATATCATTCTGTATTTTTCTCTCATTTGGCCTATATTGTAATAAAATGGTTCAAAGGATCCATCTTACACTATTATATAAATACTAAAGTAGTTAGTTACGATATTTTATCATCGGTAAAATGTTTTTTTGTTTTAAAAATATCCATCGTAAAACGAAGTGGGAACACCAAAAAACATGGCTTCCATGTTATAAAATACTTTTATCACCATGGCAGTTCTTATAAAATGTTTCTCCTATTTGAGAGTTTTTTATAAATTATTTAGATTATAGTAATATTTTAGTTAAACAGAGGCGTACTGCAGGAAGAAAGGTAGGTGCAATGTAAGCATTACATTAACTTTCAATGCAAAAGTTTCATAGTTTCGCTTGAACTGCGAGAATTCATCCTTTAGAATAAACAAAAGCGGATCGGAAGATTAATTAATGAACATCAAGTATATTATACATGAAACATATCTAGAATTTTGCTACGCTACGCTTATTCGAATTACTTACCTTGAATACTACATTAAAAAAACCTTAGCAAAACGGTTAGCATTATTGTTTTTTAAATGCTCCGGCTGCATCAGTTATAAAATAATTTCTCTCAAATATGTGATAGATACGGCAACAACAGAACTGATTTGTGTCTAGCACAACATCTGCTTATGTTTTAAAAACCTAACCACATTTTCAATTGTTAGTCTTTTTTTAGAGTAAAGTGGAGCTGTGAAAGTTATTGATTGGTGTGGGTTTTTTCGTTCTTCGTTCTTTATTATTGAAATTTAGTCCTTCCTCATGCAAAATTCTGGCTTCCTCAACAAACTGCTGTAGGTAGGCGGATAAATCTGAAGGCTTTCCTTTTTCCCAATATAGACCAATGATCAGGGGTTTTATGCTAGGTATCTCATAAATGTTAAAGAAAATCGGCCAACACTCAAGTTTGCTACTTTTGTATATTGGCAAACCGTCCATATTAACATTAATAGAAATTGCCTTTGGTATGTTGGATAGTTCAGCAAATATTTGTCTTAAACTTAAACCCAACCCATGATGCCAATAACTACCGATGCTAACTTTTGTATTACTGTTTGGTGGGGTTTAAAAAGAGTTCTAGGGTCTCGGGGAAATGTATTAGGAAAACGACTACTAATATTCTGAAATAAGGTCCTTAGCGCCACATGCGGTACATTGAAAGACACAGCCCACGATCTAATACTCTTTACAAACTCTGTATTTCTTTCTGCATTGGTTATATTAGAATAACTTTCCTCATCCAATTCGTCCAGTTCTATTTCCCAATTATTTATTACATCTTCTTCTTAAAGACTCCTTGGCTCAACCTCCTAAATAAAAGCATTTTCATTGGAACCACTTGGTTCATCAGTATTAATTGAAGCAAAAATTTGTCGCTTATCTGGGTCATCTTTCTCTATAGAGAGATCTAGTATATCACCAATAGCTTCACTACCTAGGATATATTGGTAGCACTTCTAAACCTTTCTGTATTTTTTTCTATTTTCTTATTTGTGAATTTGACATAATAAAGCCGATGTATATATTCCCTATCACGACAAGATCAAAAGTAATAATGGCGTGCAAAAACGTCTACTTTTTATAAATGTATTAAGGAACGCTTTTGTATCCTTACAAGCATTTTTTTGTTTTATAAGTATTAAATAAAGCTTCTATTATGACAATATTCATGATATTTATATAACAATTTTTTAAAGGTACCATCTAAGTGCAATATGTTCATGTTGTAGTCAGCAATAATATCAGAAAGAAAACTCTAATAAAATAATTTTATAAATGTTTCGCATAGCTATAATAAAACAATTTTTTAGATGTTCGCAAACGAATGATCTAGGATCAGATAACACCGGTATACATCTATTATAAAACAAATTTGCTGTATAAACGTTTATAAAACAGTATTGAAAAATGTCGTAAAACTGTAATGTATTTTTGCTCTAAGAACGTTCTTACAACTAACTTATAAAGCACAATTATTCTCAAAAGCTTAAATATTTCACTTGCAGTTTTAATAAAACAAAATGGTTTTCGAGGAGCTGTAATAAAGCAGTTAAAAATTATAAAACAACTTTGCTAGTTGCGCAGGAATGGAAGCATACATCCCAAATTCCATCAAGTTACCGTCAAAAGGAAAACCATGATTCGTCAGAAGATGCGAAAGAGCTGTAGGTAGGAAACAGCAAACCTACAAGTACTGGCAGCAAAATCAAACCGCAGAAAATCGCAATTATTTTGACGACGCAAGAAACGAATGCAAACGTGTGATCGACGAAACTAAGGGCAACGGGCAACACAATCAAAGGATCAGGAATAAACTTTTGCAATGCCCCAGTCGCTCCTGGAATTTCTGGTCGGTAGCAAAGGCAGTAAGTAATAACTTTATAAAAACGTCTCTCCCACCTTTGAGAGACGAAGGTGGCACCAGGGCGACTACAGCCAAGGAAAAAGCAAGCATGCCCGCCAAAATGTTTTCATCGCACTCTACCTTAGACGTCCCCCAAGGCAAGGCTCTCCCCACCAAATCGAACATCAACACTACTATGGCAGAAGTTAAGTTTCATCACCGTGATATTCGTAAAATCCTTAAAGAACTAGATACGCAAAAGGCATCAGGACCGGACGGAATACCTGCCATCGTGTCAAAGAACTGCGCCAACGAACTAACATCCGTTTTTTCCAGAATTTTTTCTCTGTCTTACGGGAAAGGTATTTACCCATCTTCTTGGAAAGTCAATGGAGTGCAACCTGTTCCAAAAAAAGGCAAGAAAATCACGACCTCAAACTATCGCCCAATTGCCTTGCTTCCAATAATCTCCAAAGTCATGGAACATGTAGTCAATCAGCAACTACGCAAGTACTTCGAGAACAACAGAGAGATCGACAGGAGATATATTGGCCTATGTCATTCATATATGGAGTAGGGCAATTGAGAACTACGGATAGTCTCGAGCGATTGCGCTGGATATTTCGAAGGCATTCGACGGAGTGGTATGAAGGACTGCTCCTTAGAGCCAATCTATGTACATTGCGGTTGATTGACACATCTCAGACACATTCGCCATTAACGCGGGCGTGCCTCAGGGCGCAATACTTTCACCAACTATGTTCCTCGTCTATAACAATGCCCTGCCGACCGAAACGAATAATCCTGTTTACAGTTTCCTAGATGACAGTACCCTTGTCTGTCAATTTAGATCAGAAAAACCTTTACCAGCGACTGAGACTTATCACCGTAGACAGGAGCAGATTACAGCAATTAATCAAGACCTAGAGAGAGTTCAAACTTGGGGAGAAAGAAATTTGGTCCAGTTCAATGCAGCAAAGACCCAGGCAGCCACGTTTACCAAGAGGGCCAATACGGGGGGCCCTGATATCATTATGGCAGGATCATCTTCGTCAATCGGACTGCTGGGCGTCTCAGTCAACGCAATATCTCCTGGCATGACCACGTTGCGAACATCGCAAAATCAGCCTCCCAGAAGCTTGGTGCGCTATTTCGCAACAAATACTGTATACACCGCAGCAGTTGCTCTTGCTCTACAAATCGCAAATAATATCGTGCTTAGAATATTGGCAAAGAATATTCTACTAGAATATTCTTTGATATTGGTCACACATCTGGGGTGCCGCACCAAAGTACACCCTAAAGCTGCTGGATTCCATTCAGAAGAGAGCTGTGCGTCTCGTCGGCGACCCGGAATCTGGATAGTCTGGAACAGCGCAGACATGTGACCGAGATGTGCGTGTTTTACAGATACTTTCACGGCAGATGTTCCCAGGATTTGGCCCGCCTCATCCCGCCCCTGGCAACGCCTGTCAGACAGTCGCGACAGGCGTCAAGAACGCACCAGTTCGTCGTACATCTGGAAACACCTAGAACATCGCTTTACAAGAACTCTTTTGTCTAGCGCACTGCATCAATGTGGAACTCATTCCCAGGTCTTCTGTTTCCCCCCTAATTGCAACCTACAGCTATTCAAAAACCGTGTCAATCGACATCTTCGCACACATACCGCTCGTCCAGCGCCATAGAATCTTCTTTTGGTGTGTGTGCCACTGCCATAAAAAAAGAGGGAAGTAATGTAATATTATCATGAGAGAAACTTTTGCTGACAAACTGTTTTGATTGCTATGAAGGTTTTCTGCCAGGTAATTTCGAGAATAACATTTACGACAGACGACAGTCTATAAGATATAACGTTTAAACTGGGAAATATGTCCTTTAAAAATTGTCAGTATGATTAATTATATGCAGACTAAAATCTGTCAATTAATCATGGCCTAACAATGCACAA
>JAEQML010073023.1:0-15176 GCA_016904865.1 Pissodes strobi
AGGGAGAGAGAGACATATACTTTATGTCTCTTGCGGGACGAAAATTCCAAACCGTGTCTTTAAATGACCCTGAAAAATCACTCTCATGAAACCAACAAAGTATTCACCTCAAAAACAAAGGTGGATGACCCCCTTGAAACAGAAATTCTTGATTTCATGCTGGATATAACCATTAGATCGTGCGTAAAAAGTGGAAATGCAGAAGTGAAATTGAAATTGAAATCCGTTTCTAAATAAGCTCAGAAAAATACAAAACAATTTTGCAATATTTCGTTTTTTTCCGGATATCTCCGTAAATACTCCTAATTTTATAACTTTCGGAACGGGCGATGTATTGTTAGGCACCTAAATGCGCAATTTTGCCTCAATTTGACCCAAAATGTATGTCTTAGTTTTTCGAGTGGACATGTATGTGCAAAGCAATCGAAATGTTACGTCATATCATTGATAAAGATAAATTAATCATATGGAGGAATTAATAAAATTATATTATAAGTACCTTTAGTCAAAAACGGTTTTTTATATCAATTTTTTTTCGCCTCGCCCTCAAAATATTATAGCTATTAAGAAGAAATAAATAATAAAAAAAATGGGGCGAGTCTGCTAGTACTCGAGACTGATGTGTAAAAAAATGACAACAGCACGTTGTGTTCCCAAGCGGTCACCCATCCAAGTACTAACCACGCCCGACGTTACTTAACTTCAGTGATCGGGCGAGAACTGGTATTTTCAACGTGCTATGGCCGTTACCTCTACACTTTGGCCTGTTCATAGAATAAAAACAAATACATTCGCATTTATAATATTAGTTAGGATTATTTAATAATACTTACTGGCAGCTTCGTAGTGGATTTATTTACTGCACAAGATCGACACGGAAATCTAATACACTGCGAATATAATATAATAAAAATAATACTTTTGACGGTTCGTTTAATTTAAAATATGCTTTTTTCTATTTTGGCATCATAAAGAAGTCTTTTCGATACGAAAAGTAGTGTCGAAAAGAAGCTCTTTTCGACACTACTTTTGTTGACTGGTTGATATGATATTAACAAAATTGTTCAATATCAAGGGTCACTAGCAAAAATTTCGACGCCGTTTTGAATGGGATTCATAATAATACAGACGTTAAGAGTGACAAGATGGCCGTCCAACTTTTGATCGCGACTTGAATAAATTAATGTTTTTCATAAAAAACCGTGCAAAATAGAAAAAATAGTATAAAATACACGTTTTAGAAGACAATTAGCGCATTCGCACGTTAGGAAACTCCCCGCAAGCGGATCGTTTCCTAGTTTCGTGCTCGTGCGATAAAATATGGTCTTTTAAAACAAATATCTTAATATACGATTTTGTCGCCTAAATTACGTTTGAAACGATTTTTAATGGCAAAATTGTATATAATACCACCCTAGCGGCAAGAATCGGTTTACGCATTTCCGTCCCCACATTTCCGCCTCGCCCACACATTTCCGTCCCATTTTTCGAGATTTACCCTCATACCGTCGCGTTAGGTGTTTACACATCAATAGAATTATTGTAAAAAGTTACCAAATACCCATGAAATCATTGTCTTTTTCACTGATTCCCTTCAAGTGTATGTATTTTACCTAGTATTTATTTAAATTTAATTACCTAATGTTTATTTATGGTTTCCAATCGACCATATTTTTTGTTTGTTTTATTTATCGACCTGTGAAATTACCACACCATGTGTATACTCTCCTTATATAAATTGCGTATTTGCATTATTCCAATTAATTCGTTTTTCCTTAATGAATACAAATAAAAATCACTAATAATCAGCATAGCACCCGAGTTTAACCAATAACCAACAACCTGATAATACAATACTGTAGTTCGAAAAGAATATATCCTTAGAACTGTGCTGGATTCTCTCCCCGGTAAGAGAGCGACGGCGCAACTTTCGTGTTCCGGGACAATAGTACCTTTTTAACAAGTTGCGAGAATTAAAAACCATTTAAATATTATTTTAAACTTTGAAGTTGACCAATTAGTCGCATGCAGACAGACCAATGCCGCAAATTAGGAACTCCTAAGTGACGTTTATTTAATAGAAATGTTCCTTATTTCACGCATGTAAAAACAAAAATGGTCCGGGAGAAAAGCCAAGCTCGGGGCCAATTTCTGCGTTTTTTCTCCTATAAAGGACGTTTTTTTTTCGGTCGACCGGGAAGCATTTTTCCGTTTCCTATGTGGTTACCGCTACATGGAGCGCTAATCATATAGGATTTGTTAAGCTATATCTGACGTCGCGGTTCCTATTAGGCCAGCGCACACTGGCACTATCCGTTGACATATCCATCAATTTTCACGTTTATAATTATTGGTGCAATAATTTTGTAATATTTCTCGTTATGTCTCGTTATTTCTCGTATTATTATTTCTGTTGACTCTCGCGTAATGGAGGAGATAATTAAAAAGTTTGATACTACGTGTAAATTTATAAGTTGTGTGAGTAAGAAGGAGAATGAATACGAAATACTTTTGCGTACCAAAGTAAATTCTCCAGATTACGATGAACAGTGTATGCAGTGGATAAACGAGTTTTCTGGTGCTACAAAAACGCAATGGATTGTTTTACAAAATTATGAAAATTTGCAGAGGCTTCATTATAGAAAAGATATTCTTTGTGATCACAGCAAAAAAAAATAAAAACCGCAAAAACGAAAGCACAAGTCAGCGAAACAAAGATTGTCCTGCAAAGATTATATACAAAGTTAAAAAAGCAAATAGATTTACTAAATACAGAGACCCTCTTTTGAAAGAAAACTTGAATGCAGTAATTGAGGTAGGTACCGATTGTTATAAAAATAGTTATTTGTTTTACTAGGCAGCAAAGTAGTAGATTGACTGCCGCGGCTGATAGTTCATAGCCGAGCGTAGCGAGGCTAGGAATTCAGCTAAGGCAGTCAATCTACTTTGCTGCCGAGTTGAACATATAATTTTTTCTCCGATTGTTTATAATGATATATTATGTATATTGTATATTTGCAAATTATTACAATTCCCACAATCTTTTTATTTTTCCTGTAGTGATAAATGAAGACAAAATTTGATAGAAATCGCAATTGTTGGAACGGTTGGTTGCTATGGAAATGTATATGTCCATAATAATTATAGTTTGACAACTTATGTCAAACGTTTTATTCCCATGGAGACTAATCACTTTGCTGCCTAGGCAGCAAAGTACTTACTTTGCTGCCTGGACAGGAAAAGTAATACTTTGCTGATTGATATGTGTCTGCAAAATTAATATTTGCTGTCAATCGGAGAAAAAATTGTTTTCATTGACTTTATTTGTATTTTATTGAAACAGATTTACTACAACCACACTCACCGAATTCATGTTGCGGAAGCGTACAGCTTTTTATGCATGAATGCGTTAACGAAAGAAAAGTTTTACAAGTATTTTGAAGACGGACTGTCAGCTAGCGAAGCAAAATCCTTTCACAGATCTTCGCTGGTGGCAACTACACCTTTAGAAGAAGTATGTGAAGTACTGGCTAATGGTCACATTAATCCTATTGATCGTTCCATTTATCATTTGTACGAAACTTGAAGGTATGTGTTTTCAATAATTTCATTTTTGGATCAACTTTCGCATAGCTGAAATCAGTTATGTTAGAAATATTTGTTTATTTAGTATAGAGCAACCTCCCCAAATACAAGATCAAAAGAAAAAAACTGCGGAAAGGCATCATTTTCATTTTTTCGACTCTAGAACTGAAATCGGTTACATGAAAACATGTTTCTGTTTTATATTCTAAATATTTTTCTAAACACAATACCCCAAAAAGCTTCTTGCGGAAATAAGTCATTTTCATTTTTTGAGTTAGTTTGGGTTAGTTTAGGTTAGCTTTGGATAGTTTGAGTTAGCTTTGGTTAGTTTGCGCTAATTTCGTCTCGATTAAGCCACTACGCACTTGCGCGAAGCGCAAGCCTTTCTTCACGCAAGCCTAGGCGAAACAATTTCAGTTAGCTTGGGTTTGCTTTGGTTAGTTTACGTTAGCTTTAGTTAGTTTGGGTTAGCTTTGATTAGTTTAGGTTAGTTTTGATTAGTTTGGGTTAGCTTTGGTTAGTTTCGTCTCATTTAAGCCACTACGCACTTGCGTGTGTCTCGCTTGCGTAGTGGCTTAAACGAGACGAAACTAACCGAAACTAACCAAAGCTAACCCAAACTAACCAAAGATAGCCCAAACTAACTAAAGCTAACCCAAACTAACCAAAGCAAACTCAAGCTAACCGAAATTGTTTCGCTTAGGCTTGCGCTATCCTTCCTTACCACAATTGCGTAGTGGCTTAAACGAGACGAAACTAGCCGAAATTAACCAAAGCTAACCCAAAATAACCAAAGCTAACCTAAACTAACCAAAGCTAACCCAAACTAACTAAAGCTAACCAAAGCAAACCCAAACCAATCAAAGCCAACCCAAGCTAACCGAAGTTGTTTCGCCTAGTAGTATCAAACTTTTTAATTATCTCTTCCATTACGCGAGAGTCAACAGAAAAAATAATACGAGAAATAACGAGACACAACGAGAAGTATTACAAAATTATTGCACCAATAATTATAAACGTGAAAATTGATGGATATGTCAACGGATAGTGTCAGTGTGCGCTAGCCTAATAGGAAACGCGAAGTCAGATATAGCTTAACAAATCCAAATATGATTAGCGCTCCATGTAGCGGTAACCACATAGGAAACGAAAAAATGCGACCGGGAAAATCTTAAATAAAACATTGTTGTCTCTAAAATAAAAAAGACCGACCTGTCAGTTCCGTGAGAGCGGAATAGCCATCAAAAATGTAATTTTGGAATTGGTCGGCCGAGCACCGCAGGCAGGGTGGGGTTCAGCCGAATTTTCAACCTCTAGGGCACAGCTTAGTCTTTAGCGACTCTCCGTTGCGTTGGTGAGAACGGTTTGCGCCGATCCTTGCGCACGACGCCATTACGGGGAAGATTACGGCAGTAGCGTCGGTGGCTGTAACTTTTCCTGTTCCGGGACAATAGTTCAAAGGTGCCGGCCGAGAGATTTCCAGCTGATTGTTGTACAAAGCTGTATCTAGGGTCTATCTACCGATTGATTACGAAAAAAACTACAGTTATGTGACGGTACCTAGGCGTCTCATTTCACTCAATAATTAGTGTAATTATGAATTACTGGACAATGCCAACCTCGGCCGACCAAGGGTTTCTAATTCGGCCCAACTAAACAAAATTTTTTGTCGTGCAATGACAGTCGCCTCTCGGACTATTAGCAAAGAGTATATAATGTAAAGAGAGCAAGACAGAGCAATAAAATTAGAGAGGAATAGATGAGAACTCCGACTTAAAGGGCGCCTCGTATGTTATCGGACACAATCGTCAAGCAAGGACGATCAGCCAACACAGTGGGTTAAATATATCTCGTAAAGGTCAACTTTAGATTTATTAGGGAGATGTTTGGTTTAGTTTTTAAATTCATATTGTGTAATTGAACTTGTGTTTAAACTTTAATTACAATACATGCATTTTTCATGACTTTTCTCAAAAAATCCTCGGATAAAACATTAATTGTTTTAATTTTATTACCAAATATTCAGAAAATTCTAATCTAATAATTAGCGAATTTCGCCTTTTTTGACACAAACTGTCATTTTCAGCTTTAAAATTATTCGCGGCAAAATGTTTTATTTTTTTTACGAATTCAACCATAATTATTGTGAATTAACCTCAAATTTCTTGACTGCTTTGCTATATTTATTTGCTTTAATCTTTTCAGGCATTGGATTCATTAGTTAAATTGTAGAATAGATGCTTTGACCATTGAATAATAATATTAATTATAATTTTTGTCGGTGGAAATATTATTATTTTATGTTCCGTTTGTGTCCTTTTGGTAATTATCCTAAACTGCGAAATACCCACCAGCTAAATGACGGTTTTCGCAATTTAGTTGCAGAAATTAAATTAATTGAGCACGTTCTAGACTTAAAAATATATTACTAACCTGCTTACATCATCCGATACTTGGACCTAACTTATAAAACCTATTCCTCTAAAACATAAATTCGCAAAAATGTTAAAACTATTTGAACTTTTTAGTAAATATTCGCCGACGAAATTTCGCGTCAATGAGTATGGACCAAAACTTACATTCGCTCGAAAAATCAACAACTGTCAAAAAGAGGCGAAATTTGCAGAAGGGAATATAAAGCATTAAAGTGAGATTCGAATAGAATTTACTTTTTCGATGGTTCATCTACAAACTAAGAGTTTATCCCCGTTATGTTTTGAATGAAACTTCCCTTTAAAATAATCGAAAAATATTGATTACACCTTTTTAATTTAAACTGAAGGAAATTCTTATTAGATTAATTAAAGCTTTTAGACGTCCTGAATAAATTTTAATGAAAATTCCCCGGAAACCTTAAAAAACTGAATTTTATCACATTTTTTAAATAAAATAAGTTGAGCACTGAGATTTAAGAAAATGCAAAAGTTTAAACAAAATCAGAGAATTTGAATGAAAATCACTCGATATAAAATTTTATCCTAGCAGAAAGTATTAGATATTTAGTAAATTTTGTCCTTATTTTCGTTATTTTGACCCACTGAGATGAAATCGATTATTCGCCATCTTGTTTGACTTGACGTCAACATCGCCATCCGGCAACGTTGCGATATCTCTGAGTTAAAGGGACGAGGTCATTGAAACGGCTGACGAAAGACCAAAGGAAATTCGCCGGCTGTCTTCTCTTTACATTATATACTCTTTGCTATTAGTATTCGTACTAGGTGTAAATCAAGAGTTTTTTCGTATCCGTCAATGCGTTGATTACTGTGATTTTATGATGGTATTGCATTTTAATCTAATTTTTTATCTAGAATATTGTGTACTGGCATAATAGAATAAACAACTACATCTAGATGAAGGTAAAATTATATTTGTAATGTTTAGCTGAATAAAATAATTAATTAATATTTCAGTTTGAATTTAAAAACTCGAATTAATATTTTGTTATGATGTCAGTAGAAAATGCCAAAAACACCTAAAAATTAGACAATAGTTCGAATTCATGGGCAATAAAACAAACGAGTCAAATTCTAAACAAAACTGCTCTAATGATAATTGTCTTTCCGCCCTGTTGCGCGAACTCACGTTCAAAAGACAAGTGGTCTATTATGTCCAATTAACGTTAGATAGCTAGCTTTAATCAAACACGATAGTTTAATGCTTTTACTCGCACATAGTCAAGGTGCACTAGAGAACAAACTCAATCTCAATAAAAAAAACTGTTCATTGTATATATTTATATTCAGAAGGTTCTAACAAAGCTATTGCAGAGGAACTTTTAAGAAATGTGTCTTCTTCTTCTAGCCTTGATTCAATCAATTGTTGGGGGCCGTATAATCAATACCGGATCTGGCTTGTGTAGTGAATTGCACTGAGTGAGTGGCGTACATGTTTGTAATCGCAGACTCGCTCTTAGGGGCATAGGGATCTGGACGATAAACTGAAAAAAAGTCTTTATCTCAATTTAAACATGTTGTATGTAGACTACCCGAATCCATAAGTGTAATGTCAAAATAAATTAAATAAAACATGCAAAGCTATAAAGAACGATACGCGTATCCGCAACAATAATGTAATGCTTCATGTGCTTGAGATTCTGACTGAGTCACTAACCGTTAGTTCACTACAGTATTTGGTCGATTTTATAGCGAAAAATATTATGTGAAATAAAACTCTTTGTCTTTATTGAATGGCATCTGCTCTGACAAATACCAACGTAAGTGACGTACAACTAGCAGGCATCCTGATTTTTTGTTGTCCCCTACAACAGGTCATTTTTCCGACACAAAAACAAAATCGTGCTAGAATAGTATATTTTGATCGTGTACATAGTCATATATTTTTCAAACGATTATTTTATTTTATATATTTTTTAGATTTATTTTATAGTATTGCTATATTAATATTTTACATCCACAATAATTCCAAGTACAACACTCGAACCGGGTAAGCAAAATTTATTAACTGTTTTCTGACATACATATCACCTAAACTAAATAAGATATTTAGACAGAGCTTTTGGCATATGAAGGCTCCTTTTATTCGCTATCGCAATCTTTATGTGGACTTTTATCTAATAGTATTATATGCTACATGGACAAAATTGTACTTTTTTCTTATCCGATTCAAGTGTCCAGTAGTTTATTTATGTTCAATATTCAGCATATCTTTCCCAAATTTGACATGAAAATAAAAACATAGGTGAATATGTCTTGGGTAGTAGTTGGTTTGCGACTGCTCTTGTTGCACCACGGTCAGAAACGCTCCTGGACGCACCTAAGCTATACGCTTCACTTGAACTGTTTGGATATATTTTGAAACATTCTAACTCATTGACTAGTCTGCCGCCGATTTTCTTCAGTTTGGGCAGGCGAGAGTTGGTTCCTTTGCTTTTTGATTTATAGTTAGTGACATATTTCTACTTCCTTCGTGCAAGATACAGGGTGAAACATATGTTGTTAAGGGAAGCCCAATTTACGGAGGGGTTTCTTGTGTAGTTTAAAGGCACTCTCAGTAGGTAAGTCGGGACGTTTTTTAGTTTTTATTGACATATGTCGTTGCCCACTACGATGAGATCGTTGATTATGTGAATTTAAGTTAAGTTTTGATTTTGACGTCATTATTTCGTTCTGCAGAAAACATGTCGCATTTGTGGCCGCTGCGCTGTGGGTTTTAGTGATAACCCTGTTAGAAAATATATGTATTTTTAAAATATAGCTAGCAGAATCATTTATCAAATGTTTTATCAATTTTTATTGTGAAATGCTCTAAACTTGAGAAATACTAATATAATAAGTATACTTTGTAATATCATGTGGAATATTAAAAAAAAATAGAATACACAAAAATAGAATTGAATTACGCAAGAGCTGTACTTCGCGATATTGCCCCCACACGTCGGGTAATATCTTCTTTTTTTATCGGTGATTACGATTAGTATAATTCGACAACCATCGCCTGTGTACCCTGCAGCTGATTCCCAACCAGAACATTCAGAATGCACATTTTATGCAACGAAACCAAGGCTCTCTATTCTTTCCGAATTCAGCTCATATGACACATAATTCGTTGGCTGCAGGAGGTTCTTCATGAAGTGCAAATTCATTGTAGTCCAAATTGTTGTCATTAGAGTGATCTGCTTCGACAGATGAATCAGAATTTTCATCCGACTTCTTTAATGTATTTCAGTGGCCCAAAAAATGTTAAGTCAAGCGGCTGAAGGTGGTTTGATGTATGAGGCGGAAGGAGTACGATGTGGTTGGCTCTGAAGAAATTATAAATTGACAACGAGATATGGACTTGTATAGTTGTCTAAGATAAGTAAAATTGGGTCAACTTCCGTAGCTTTCACATAGTTTTGAAAATGTTTTAGCCACCAGTAGAAATAAGCCATCGTTTGTCCAACCATTGTCAGAACAGGTATAATTCTATTTTTTTCTAATTGAGAAGACATCCGTTTTGTCCGATAAATTATCATTGGGGGAATCTATGTACCAGCTGCACTCACAGCGCATAAGATAGTAGTCGTTTGACTTTGTTCGGCCGAAGGGGCAACACCGACTTGGTTCTGTCCTTTATTCGCATAAACAGTGGTTACACCAACTTCGTCGACATTAAACATTCGATTGCTCTGAAATTTAAACTTCGTCAAAACTTCCCCTAGTTTTTTGAAAAAAAAAACAGCTTCAGCAATAAATGAGGATACACGGTTCAGAATTGTACTTTCTGGTTTTCGAAGTCTCAGCTGGGTATTTCTCTTTATAAAACACGACAGCCAACCTTTGCCGGCCAGCTTAGATTTCTTGTTGAACTTATGAGGTAGGTGACTAGCTTCTACGAAATCAAATGTTATTCTTCTTAACTCTCGTTGAGCCACGCCATAAAACAAATTTGCCAACTTCATGACAAGATTTGCTAACTCCTCTTATTTTGGTTTCGTAAGAAGTGGTTTTTGGATGGTGGCTCAATGTTGATTCGGGAATGATGTAATTTCTTGCAGCCTCGCGTTTTTTAAGACCTGAACGTATAGCATGCCAAGCATTATTACGATGAACAATGGTCCAGCTCTGTCATTGGGTCTTTCTTTGATATAATAGAATATAATTAAAGGGAGTTGGTGCAGGTGCTCGCCTCTGCCACTGCAACCTATGCAGGTTTATTGTAGCACTCCGAACCATGCTTACAGGACCTTATCCAGTCTGGTCTTCCTAAATGAGACTCCACAAATAAAGTACCGGCTCCTCCATGTACCTTGCAGGTCCTGGTTTGGTCTCTCCTAGCCTTGCATACCTGAGCCTGCAGAGAGCATCACACTCGCACCACACGTGTTTTGGATTTCCTCCTCCTCCTCCTGACAGAACCTGCAATGGCTATTATCTACCACGCCGATCATGTCCATGTGTCTGTTCATTCTACAGCGCCCCGTCAGCTGACCCGCTAATATTCTTATCGTCTTGCGACTCCTCTTAAGTAGATCTACCCTGAATTTTGAGGAGCCGTGTTTCATGAACTGTTTGGCCTGTAATTGTTTGTAACCACCAGTTTAGAGACAGTTTATCTATCCAGTTTTTAACTGCTGTTTTGAAGATTCTTCCTGCTGTCCCGCGGTAGGGCTTAGGCCCCAACGTAACCTTACTTGCGCCCCATTTTGCAAGTTTGTCGGCTTCTTCGTTGCCTCGACGGCCTTCATGTCCCGGAACCCACGCAATGGTTAGCTTATTGTTACGACCGACCTCTTCAAGAGCACTTATGAAGTCTTTAACTAGTCTAGATCTGTTCTTGTGTGCACTAACTGATTTTAAGGCGGCCTGACTGTCGGAGTATACGATTACCCTCCTTTTTCTAATGTTCAATTTCTCTATCTCCATGGCTCAGTGTTGAATCGACGCGACCTCTGCTTGGAACACTGTGGCTTGACTGCCCAGGTTTATGGAGATATTTGTCCTTGGTCTTAGAGCCGTCGGTATACCATGCTTGGTCCGCTTTCATAGGAGGCCCCCCTTGCATTCTTTTCTGCCTGCAATTACCACTGAAAAAAGTCTATCAAACCCATAGGAGGTGGTTGTTTCGTTTGATGGCATTTCGAAGAGATATTTGATCTTCTCGCTGACTTCTAGTTTCTAGCTTGTGGGCCTTTCCCATTCAATGATGAACTTATTGTCTTGCTTGAGCCGGTATTGTACAATTCTTACGTTCACCTATATGAGGATATGTTGGTAGGGTAGGTTTAGCAGGACTTCCAGTTCTGCAGTTGGGGTTGTTATCATCGCCTCCGAGACGCACATACATGCCAGCCTTAAGCCTTCTAGTTGCCTGATTGCACCTGTTTGCGTGGCCTTTATGCCCCAGGCTATAGAGGTTAGCATGAGCCTTACCACCATTTTGTACAACCAGAGATTCAATTCGGCGCTCAGCTCCCAGTTTTTCTCGCAAAGTCGCCTGCATCTGCCCAGTGCAATTCTTGCTCTCTGACTGACCTTGCTAAGATGCGGTCCCCAAGTCATACCTTGGTCAAAAGTGACACCTAGGTATTTGACTTCCTTGGAAAAAGGAATTATTATCCCGCTGAGCATTGGATTTTTCAAATCCTTGAATGCTCTTTTCTTGTGGTTTTCAGCGGATTAACCGACAGATCCTCCTCTTCACACCATTTGCTTACTTTGTTCAAGGCTCTTGGTGCTCTTGTTGAAATATAGTCCATGTTCCTTCCCCTGACTACTATGACTAAGTCGTCTGCGTAGCATAGGCAAAAGTATCGTTTATTTTCCATCTTGTCTAATAGACAATCTACCAGAATTATCAACAGTATTGTTGATAGGACCCCTCCTTGTGGCAGCCCCTCCCCACAAGCGCCGTAACCGTATCCGCACCTATGGTGGCAGTTATTGTCTTATACCTTAGGTTTGTTTGGATCCAGTTGCAGATGCTTGGGGGGATTTCTTTGTGTTTGACTGCCTTAACCAGCGATTTGGCTGGAACGTTGTTGAAAGCACCCTCTATGTCCAGAAAGGTGGCTAGTGCCACTCCCTTATCATCTATTGCCTTCATCAGGAGTCTATTTAGATCGTCCAGGGCTAAATATGTAGACTTTCCTGGTTGGTACGCATATTGACGCTCGTGAAGGAGTTTTGTTGAGGGAATGTTGTCGCGTATATACAGATCAACTAGTTTTTCCAGTGTTTTAAGCAGGAATGAAGTTATACTTATTGGTCTGTATGACTTTGGCGTTTGATCAGGTGTCCTGCCTATTTTTGGCAAAAATACGACCTTTGCGTATCACTGCTGGCGTGTGGCCCCACGCTATGCATGCTCTGAGTATCTTGCAAATGTGTGTCATTAGTATATGCTGCTCTTTCTGCAAAAGAACTAGATAGATTCCATTTCCGGGGGACTTATAAGGCTGAAATTCTCCATTTTTATTTTTTCAAATGCATCAATCTCGTTGGCCCTTTTCCAATTTGTTTTTTTTTTCGGTCTTGTATGCGTTGCTGTTGGTTCTGGCCTGTTCTGATTGTTTATGACTCTGGATCCTGGGAAATGTGTGTCCATCTTTCTTTGATCCATTGAAATCTGAAATAATAAAAGAAATTAATCAATGTTGCGGTGGCAATAGCGCGCACAGTGGGACATAATCACGCACTGCACAATACTACACATATCGACAATGGTTTTGTTTTCTAACCACAATTCCGTTATTTACGTATGTAAATAAAAAGCAGATATAGGCGTAGATCCCCGAAATATGCTAGGAAATATTTGTAAATAGGAAAGATCGATAGTTTTAAAATCTACACTTACCTCGCTTATTTGTTCAGCACTGAAAATTATAACGAAAACTCGTGTACGCACACTTCGATTTACTACGGCCAACTAAATAAATAGTTATTTACATTACAAGCTGCGAAAGTTTACTTTTAGGTGCGAGGTGTGTTTAAATAGCCGAGGCGAAGCGTAGCGTAGCCGAGGCTATTTAAAAAACTCCAAGCACCTGAAAGGGCTTTCGCAACGTGTAATGTATTATACTTTTCATTCTCCCCTCTCGATTTCTTAAAATACACATATTCAAATTTGATGCTGAAAATCCCCAATCGATTGTAATAAAATTGATATAAGGCAGCTTATTGTTATAAAAATACCAGTATCACATAGTTGCTTGTTAACGTTACTAAGGTAACATTCATGACAATTAAAAATTATTAGTTTGACACTTATCAAATAATAATAATTGAATAGTTAAGTTGATAACTTTGGTATTTAGCGAGAGTTTAACAAAACATGAGTTCTATTGAAGCATCGAGAAATTAATTATTCTCGTTGTATTGAAGAAGCAGCGAATATTGCGTGCAGTTGTAGTTTGTTACCGAGAAATCTAAAAATCGGTACAATCAAGTCTAAGAAAATTTCGTTAAATGGTGTACTCCTAAAGATGTGTCCCTAATAACGGAAGATGCATTATTGGCAGTGCCGCCGTTGCTTTTGGACAAGATTTCAATCAACATTTGCTATTAAATATTTCAGGTTCATATAACAGTTGTAATATTTTACATTTAATTTTTATTCTAAATAACGTTTGACATTGACAACGTTGACTTGACATTTTTATTTTTTTCGTCATCCAGGGCACGAAAGTTTTTCATACTTAGCAACCTATCACCTAGCATGTTTTACTTTCGCTTTCGCTTGCCCTTTTAAAACAGAAAATTATAATTTCGTAGAGGGGAGAATGAAAATAAATATTCCCAGCATCCCAACGAGCTGACACTTGCTGTTGAGCATAATTGCTACCGATACGGAACAACGTAGGCGTTGCCAGATTTCACTTCCCGCTCTTCGTTTCTTTTGTTTTGTGGTGTGCAATATTCCCTCACTGCGCGATATTATCCCACTTTCCCCTACTTCAATTTACAAAAATTTAATAAATTAAGAAGTTTTCCTTTTTAACCTTAAAATAATCCCAAAAATCTGAAAAATGTCTATACACGTAAAGTATTATTCTATCAACTAAGATAAGGTAATCTATTTCCCATGTCATATTTAAAAGAACAATAACAAAAGTATTGCATATAAATTAAAAAAGGGAAAAAAACCATTAACATTTATCTTAATTGTTCAAAAAATACATTTCAATATTTTGTAGGCCCACCGCTACCTCTGCTACTAGGCTGCTGCCAAATGCGCAGGTCCGATGGTTGGAAATTTGCTGTGTGTAGACGCGAGTACGTTGTCTGTACGTTAAAATATGTTATGTTGACTTTTTTGAAAATTATTAAAAAGAAATAGTTTTCTTGATGCTGGTGCTTGAATGAACATTCTGTGTAGTTAAAATGTTCGAATAGGGCTAGGGCCGCAAATAAGACGTATTTGACCCTATAATTGCGATAATCCTAGTAGTTTTAATGGATTCTATAAGAAACTGGGGAGCCAGTTTTGATATCATTACTGTCGTTCAGCCTACATGAAGATGGCAATGCATGTAGCATCAAATAGACATATAACACCAAAGATGTTATGTATCACTATAACTATCTCGTAAGCAGTATTTTTTACTTCTGCTTTGAACTCCGGATTACGCTGTTCATATTAACAGACTTTAAAGGATTCAAGACAAATTCACTAAGCACTTGCTATCCAGACACCGCTTTTCTTCCTCAGACTAGAGTACTGCTGTGTAGAATGAGGGATCTCCGAAGACAGGCGAACAGTCGCTCTTCATCTATTTTTGTATAAGTTTTTCAGAAAACTGATCGATTACGGCGGATTGTTGGGTTCATGCAAGACAGCAGTAGCTCTTCCATGATGGCGTGTACTACCATATATAATGGTCACGATACACAAACTAACGGTATGTTCTTGCGCATGGTGCCAGCCGAGACTGACGTCACGCGGGAGGCAGAAGTCGTATTGTTATATGGGAAATAGTGCTGGAATTTTAAAATATCATGCTTTTCAGCTTTTACTCAAAGAGTTTTTTAGTAGTAGTAGTAGTAGTAGTAGTAGTAATGTTTATGGGACATTTTGACAGGTGAATAAATATCAGAAATAGAAGTAAATACTTATATGTGTAGAAACTAATCCTTTATTAGTACCTACAT
>JAEQML010073024.1:0-15175 GCA_016904865.1 Pissodes strobi
TATTTAGCATTATTAATTAAGTTCAAACAATTTTAACGTTCTTCCTGTGAACCACACAAAATATCAGAACTCTCCTGCGGATTCATGGACAAAGAGTGCAATCAGGTCGATGTTGAGATATCAATTTATTGCTTTTATTACATAGTTTCAAACTTAACTCCATTATTTTCATTGAAACAAGTGGTAAAAAAATACTTAATTATTAGAAAAGCATGTTCTAAAACCAACATTTACTATTTGGCAAATACTAAATATTAAGCAATGTTAAACCATTAGTAAGTGAAAAAATAGCAAATGTTACAAATATTAATCATGGAACTGATATTTTAAGAGGGGAAAGCTAACTTCTATTTTCCACACATTCTTGGTAAATAGAGGTCAAATGCGTCAAACACATGTACTTTTTGCATCTATGGCAGCTTGTCTCTCATTTTTTGGAAAAAACAGTAAAAATATCGACCATGCTGGGTCCTTTCAGTATCAGGAATGATATAGATTTATTGAATTCTCAATGTGGTTGTTCCCGGCGGACTGGTTGAGTTGAGACGGTTTCTTATACGATCTACGACCACCTGGTATCCAACATTTTTCAGAAACAATCATCAAAAAATTTGTTCTTGTTGGTTATTATTTTTGTGTATGACATTAAGTGTTGGTATCGGCCACATTTAATGTACCATTTTTGTCATGTCACTTGCGATATTTTTTTCTCAGGGTACTTGCATTGTAACATTACGTTTTGATCCTCATATTGGTACACACAACGTTGACACCAGAGCAATGTTGAATGTATTTAGTTAATATGCGCCCATTGGCTGTTGTCCGACGTATATTTCCATTTTGGCAGTATAAACCATCTTTGCATCTACTAATGAATATATTTTTATTCCATATTTATTGGGTTTTAATGGAATATATAATCTAGAAGTACAGCGTCCTTTATAAGCCCATTAAACTTCGACAAGGGTGGCACATAGAAGTACGATAAATATTTTGGAAAACTTTGATTAAATTCATCAAATAATTATCTTGCTGCTGCTAACTTGTCATTGCTTTTTTAGTCTTGTTGTTTTGTTGTCGAAACGAATATTTTGAAGCAAACATTTAAATCTTTCCAGGAACATTATCCATCTAAATATTTGTAATCCCAAGCCCTTCGTTTTGAAAAGATCAATAGTATTTCCACGATTATTTTTAATTTTCTGGCAATGTAAAGCAGCTCAAATAGAGCTTTAAGTTCATCAATGATTATTCTATACGCTTCAGAATATTGCTTTAATTAAATGTGCATATTAGTGCAGTCAACCGTTTTTTTAAATATACCATTTTTAAAAAACCAACTGCTTAGCTTCGCTTTTCACTCCTGACAGTAGTAATCATGTTATCAGCATGTGTTCCAATATTTGGACAGTTTCCCAAATGTTTTTTCCACTTAGTTGCATATTTTCGAATAAAACAAGGTTCTCGAAATACCCTATATGTTTTCGCAGCTTGCTCTATCTCTGTATCTAACATTTACTGCTCTGTATCTTGAATTTCTAACTCATCTTCTAGTATACTAGCCATACTATCTCCAACTTCTACATCCATTTCAACTCATCAAAAAGTTACAAAAGTCTTCTTTGTTGTTCTTCTCCATAGCTATCTGCAACCATTTTCTGCTAAAGCCTGTTAAAATCTCGAATAATTATCTTTAGATAGCTCATTAAGAATACCCAACTTCCTTTTATTTTTGTGGTAATCACTCACGTCGTAACCATCATCGCTATTGAAGAATCAATTAAGGTCAAAACTCCAAGATATCCATGTCTAAGCTCTTTAATATCTCATCCGTTATTTTTAACAAAGTGGTTTCAAAACTATGTGATGGTATAAATCCAGATTGAAGTTAATGTCTTAGGTATTAAGATGTATCCACAGCTGGTACTAATTTTCTGAGAATATGGAGAACGGCAGAATAGTGGCGTGTTTTCAATGACCCGAGACAGCTCGTCTTTCTAGACAACTATTTACAATATGTGTAACAAAAGGCTTTATATGCTGATTATGTTGATAGTTTTTGATTGGGGTTTTTAGTTTTTGATGATAACACATCATGATATTTTTCATATGTTTTTATGTATGTGTTTGATCTCTCAAAACGATAAACTACTGTTACTTTCACGTGTAATTATGATTGTATAGATGTGTATTAAAAGAGTTAAATATATTTATGCTTAACTGAATGCAATCTTCCGATAGTGAGCAGATTACATCATCAACGTACTTTTAAATTATAGGAAAATTTCAATGTTATCGGAATTAATTTATTGAGGAGGTGGTCTATGCTTATAATGACCAAGATGAAACTTATAGAGGAGCGATCCCATGTTTGGCTAAATAATTTTTCATTAAAGTCGAAATAAGCTTTATTAAACATAAAATTGATTAACTCTAATAAGGAAACTGGTTTTCATAAAGTACTATGATGCTAAATTTTTTTCCAGCCTCATTTTAGAATCTCAGAAGCTTAGTAAAGTGATACCTTAACCCATTATGTGCCATGCTTGATAATATTTTATTGAGCACTGATTCCTACATTTTAAGGGTTCCCACTTCCTAACAAACACGTCTATGCGTTTTTCGTGAATAATAAGTTTGGAGATTAACGGTGTATCATAGTTTGAAAGATTATGCTAACTTTTCATCAAGTTACAAATAATACACAATTTAATACTACGCATATCTTAATAGAATAAAACATTATATTACTTTACCAGGTGGATATCATATTCGAAGTTGTCCATGTAGTGTATGTACACATAAAATTCGCCAGCCCCCTTCCCCCTATTTTATTCCCGAAATCATAATGTATACTTTTGGGATTCAGCCTGCTTCGAATTTCAGACCGGAAAGGACCAAGTATTAGGGTTTTGTTTATGATGTTAAAGCGTCTATTAGACTGGGAGCTTAATGAATGGCAACGATTCATGCCGATAGTATTTGCCGCAACTTACAATAATGGTGAACTTGGTTAAAGTAAATGTCAAAAACCTAACTTTTAAAACAATAATTATATATTTTGCTTGGTTCATGCCTTCTGGACTGCAAACGTACTGTATGCGAATACGTTACGTTATATTAGCTGTTGTTTTAAAAACAGTTGGGTCAGTTTTGGTTAGTTTATTACGGGAGAAAAAGTACGGGGTTGTGCGCAACTTAGTTCTCCACACTTAGGCAACTTGTTAGAATGACTATAGACAAGACCGTAAACAAATATATCACTAATTTTTTAGGATATATTTCATTTGTTTGGTTTAATTTTGCTTAATTTAGTTAAAAAAACACGAATTTCTAGCTGTGGCCAGTAATGAACTATGCTCGAATAATTTGAGTTCGAACTTAGTATAGCTTGATTTGAATAATTTGCGGGCGGTGAACTGTGACATTGACGTAGCGCTAAATTTTCTGGCGGATAATTTTTCGCAGTAAATTTACCTATAATCGCGTCGCATTATTTCAATATCTGCGAAGAATGACCCGACAAGCCATTAAGGTCAACCTATTCAAATTGTTCCGTATCAGAGAAGTTAGTGTAAATATAATCTATGGAAGTACCAGAACGAGCCATACGTTTTAGTGGAAAATCAATGTGGCATTAAAAACCATTGCTTAGAAATACACATAACATCAACATTCGAATTATTTAGATTTGCCTACAAGATGGCCAGCTTGTTTTTTAATATTGTATTTTTGCATCTTAAAAGACGCAACAGATCTAGTAGAGAAATGATTGATTCAAACCTCCATAAGCACTACATTAAGGTTTTACAACATGCACTTCCTTTTATAGATAAGCCTCTTTAAGCCTTCAAAATTCAAAATTTTTCCTTAAATATTTAGATTATAAAATTCTGTAAGACAGCTGTATATCGTGAGATTGTTTACTCAAAAGGAATTTTTGAACCGCATTAGCTTTTCAATTAGAAGTCTTAGAATAGGGCGGGAAAATTTAATATTTTGCCAGAACATATTTCGTATGGAACTTACGAGGATAAACTGGTTAATAATTTAGATATTATGCGCATAAAATATTAAATTTGAAAGAAGAGAAGAATATTTTAATTTAGCGCACGACGCCTGCAATGAATCCCCGAGATATGAAATTAATTAAAATTTAATAATGTGTCTAGTAATATAATTAGCGCATTATAATATCAAATTACTGATAATTAGCGGCATAATTATATCAAACAATAGTCATTTCACTGTTTCGATTCAATTAAAATTTAGATAAAAAACTAACCGCAAAATGTTAAGCGATTTTAAATAAAATCGTGGCAAATTAAGGCAGTTCCCGAACTGACGGAAGATCAAAAGGGCGTCAAAGAAATTCTAAACTCTCCTGGCTGATGTTCAACAGCTTAGATTGGGATATTACCATGTCGGTATTTTTAGGCCTCGTAGGTGGGCTATGGGTATCCGTCCGGAATGTCGGCCATTTTTACATGTAAATCTTCATAAAAGATCTAAGGTCCATCCTGGCCTCTAATTCCGGTCTAGCTGGAATTTAAATAATTTGGCAAACATCGCCTATAGCTAAAACATTTTTAAGGGAGCAGCACATCGCACATATCCCTGCGGCCTCTCCATAAATGTCCGTCATTGGAACTCCTCCCACCATAAATCTCGGCCATAATGATGTAATCAAGCTATTTCGACCATATCATTTTAAAATATCGACTTCTTGTTAGCCATAAGCTCTTCTATTTTTTGCGCACTAGTTAACCCGAATGTCAGGTCGATTATCCTAACATTCGTTGAATATCTGAAATTTTTTCAAAGTCCCAATTTGAGCTAAATATAGATCCTCTTCTAACGTCAGAGCCATCTTTGGAATAATGTAATGCTTAAATATTTGTTTAAATTAATAAAAGTCTTGGAGTCATGTGGGGATCGAAGCCCCAACCTCTTGACTACCGGACAAACTTAATAACCTCTAGCTCATTGTTGAACTTGGAAAATCAGAAAGCAGTAGTAAGATATTAATTCAAGTCTGCTCGGTGCTGTAGAAATATAAGTGTCAAATTTAGTAAATGAAAATAGTTATTTTTGTTATAAGTACCTAAAATGAAGTTTTTCAGGACGAATCATTGCTGTTCCCGGACGAGGCGTTAGCAGAGTCCGGAATAGCAGATGAGTCCTGAAAAACTTCATTTAGGTACTTGTGACAAACACTATTTTTTGTCATACGCTCCCAAAATTTAATTTTTATTTATATAAGCTTTTTGCAATTCTTCAGAACGCCTAAATTTGCAAATTTACCATAATTTTTGAAATCATAATGTACGACAAAGTTAGCTTAGAATTTGATATCGTAGCAACTATTTGACAATTTTGTCATGTCATTCGAAATTTGACATTTAGACATATTCAGGAATTTTGGAATAGTCCGTAAAGGTTGCCATGACGACTTTTAGGGACTAGGCCTAAAAAGAAGCATTTTACGGACTAAAATGAGTCCGTAAAATAGCTATTTTTGGGAGCGTATGACAAAAACACTATTTATAGATTATGTCATACTGAAATATTATTCAACCTGTTCGGAAATCATCGGAAAAGATCGTGAATGGAGGAAATTATAAATATATTTTAGATTAGGTTTATGCTATTCTGAAATACAAGATATCTAAATACATCGTTTGCTGCTCGGAAATAATCGAGTAAAATCGTGAACGGCGGGAAAATTAAAACGACTTTTGAATTACTATTCAAATTAAGCAAAATCTGCAAAATAATTACTTTTACCAATCTTAAGTTACGCGAACTACGCCATTTGTTGGTAGATGACTACCAATATTTTGATTTTCACCAATAATTATCTGCTTGAACAATGCTATTTTAAAGGTTTCAAATAATTAATTAAATCCTACTAATGACTACAATATACCCCTGGATAATATTTTGTCTGACACAAAAAAAATTACTAAATTTAATAATTATATTTCTATAAGACTCAGCAGACTTGAATTAATATCTTACTACTGTTGTCCGATTTGACTTAGCTTTAAATGCGGCATTTAAACAAATGTTTCCAAGTCCATCAATGCGCCAGAGGTTATTAGGTATGACCGGTAGTTGAGAGGTTGCGGTTTTGATCTCCATAAGACTCCAAGACATTTATTAATTAAAATAAATATTTAGGCATTACATTATTTCGAGGATGGCTCTGACGTTAAAAAAAGGATCTATATTTAGCACAAATTAGGACCTGCAGGCGGATTCTCAATCGACATTTCGGGACGTAACGTTTCGACTAGCTACGAAATCATGATTCTGAATGCATTCCGTACTCGATAACGAGTCGACGTCTATCGAGTTCTAACGTCATTTCCTCTCGGTATCTTCCAGGCTGTCGAGAAGGGCAATAAAGCAATTTGATTGGTTGAAAAAAATGTGTATGTCAGCTCTAACGCAAGCGCGTGGATTCTTCTTTTTTTCTTTTACCAGAAACAAAGAAATTGTAATGTAATAACATAACTTTAATTTTGGAATTTTTGGACTATTATCAATGCTATTATTAAACCTCGTTTTGGTTGGAGTTTGTTTTGTTTATGTTTATATCTTTTCGCTTGCCCATAGTACGTGTTGGTTTGCCGTTTTTGTTGAGGTTTGAGTTCTGTATTGAAAATTACAAATGTTTAGGTTGCAATTACAGCATAATGAAGTTCTGGCAGAATTTATGGAATCCAATCCAGATTTTGCCAAAGGTAGACTATCGACTTCCAATGCAAGAGAAAAATTTAATTCATTATGGCTCGATTTAACCAACAAATTAAATTCTGTAGGATTGGGGGAACGAAGTACGGAGAAGTGGCAAAAAGTAAGTAATGTAATTTTTTATATTTTAATGTACCATTTGATAGGGTTGTATAGGGTATTTTTTATAGATAGCTATTGGTTCAATAAGCACACCTTTATAAATAAATTGAGCCATGGTCTGACTACAAAAGCAACCTAAAGAGAAAAGCTGCTGATATCAAAAGATACCAGGAAGCCACAGGTGGGGGGGCCACAATCATCAAAAAAACAAAACAATTTTTTATGCTGGTGTTGGTGTAGAAGAAAGGGGTGTAAGTATTACTAATGTTATTACTAAAACTATTAAAATTAAAGCTTTCGCAATGGTCAATTATTGTACCATGGCGTTAAAAAAAACTGGGACAACAAATTTCCCCAAGCTAATAAAAGTTCGCTTATTGTCACAATAAAAATAGTCTGGGAGCAATGTTTGTCCCAGTTTTTTTTTATCATGATGGTACCAAAGTACCAAGTTTGTTATTATTACCTTGACCAATTTTAAGGACAACCAGTTTTAATACTTGTAACATGAAAGTCAACGTCTTGTAAACACATTGCATATTAGTGTATATGGGCATATTTAACTTACTTATATGCATATCTATCTACAGTTAAATGTTAGCAGAGAAATAGATGCTGAACTGATATCTGGAAGCACGCAAGTCAATGCCGAACCTTCACCATCTGGCACACAAAGAGACGACAAGACATTTAAAGCTGACTCTCAAGATCGCATTCAACCAATGAAAAGAAATTGTTCAGATGGGATACCGCAAGATCATGATTATTTATTTTTTAGTAAACAGAATAAACCCTCAAAAAAAAAAGAAAAAAACAGATCCTATGGCTGCATATGAGGAAACAATTACTTGTATGAAAAGCATAGAGAATACTATGCGTATTGGACTTTCAACTATTAACGAAACGATTAAAGAAGGATTTCAACTGATAGCTGAAAACCTTAAAAGCCAAAAAGAGACATAAATAGGTAAAACCAATGTTATTCTTTTTCGATAAATGCAATAAAAATGTTCCTTTAGGTTTAGTTTTCTGTTGATTAGTTAATAGTGGTGTTTTCTTAGCATATTTTTTTGTTTTGTTCTTTTAGGCTTAGTAGGAATGACAGTTAGTCGTTTTTTCTTGCCAGATTGTTTTTGTTCCTATAATTTTTAGTGTGATTTCTGATAAGAAAATATACATATGTATATCGATGGTGTTCCAGCAAAACGAATTTGTTTATGAGCAGCAATACATAAACTGGTAGAAATATGACATATTATGTTTTGCCAGGACGCCACCGATATAAGTTCCTGTTGTTTTAGGTTTAGTTTTGGTTGCTGTGATGAGATTAATATGTAAAGGGTGTTATACTATACCTAATGTGAATAAAGAAAAAAACTTTGACACAAAATTCCTTGGCAAATCCAATATTATTAATATAGTTTTTGTGACCCAGTTCTTTTGCTTATCATGATATTTTGTTTTATTATTATCTACTCTTGTCCAGAAAACTTGTGAAATAAAACAATACCAATACATTAAAAAATGTTTAATTTATTTAACACATGGCTAATACAAAAATTGTATTAATATCATCGATAATTCAATTCAAACACCATCAATAAAATTAAACCCTAATCAAAGTAAGATTTGCTGCAAAAATCGGCTTATCTGTCACTAAAAATCAAATTATACATTATGTGTACTACCCACTGAACTAAGTTGATAGCAGAAATTTTAAGTAGTTACGAACATCCTCTAATATCTTACAAGTACCTCTGATTACAAAATCGTTCAGATATATACAAAATACAAAAAAAAAGAAAGCGAAAAATGTAATATATAAGAAAAATTGCAGGTACAGAAACACCTGCACACCTATCAACATAGGTCTTCATTATTGAAAATAACGTTGACAAATTTGATTTCTTACAGCTCTTCCTTCATTAAATAAACCTCCAACATTTGCATTTCCTAACTGAATTGGTTGATTGTCATGTTCTTCCCCCTCTAAATCAATATCAACTTGTCCTAGTCCAAAATCAATGCACATATTATGCAGAGTTGCACAAGTATTAACAAGGTTACCTACAAAGTCGGGTGTATATCTTGCCACCCTTTCCTTAAGTAAGCACCTAAATCTACATTTTAACACCCCAATGGCTCTCTGTACTGTATTTCTTGCCGCAATATGTGCATGATTGCAGCGGGCTTCAGGAATATTTTCAACCGGATTTAAATATGGAGTCATAACAAATGGCTCCAAGGGATAACCAGAATCTGCAATCAACCATGTGTATCTCATGTTATTCGTATAGTATTCATCTAACATAAATGGCCTCAATTGGGACTGCCTCCATATAAAAGAGTCATGGTTGCTGCCTGGATAATTAGCATTAATATAAAGAAATTTTAGTTCGGCATTACATACAACTAATGTATTTAATGAGTGAAATCCCTTCCTATTTATATAATTATATTCATCGACAGTCGGTTTTAAAATGGCAATATGAGTTCCATCCATTGCCCCTACTACCCCTGGAAAGTTGAACTTCTCCATAAACAGCTCTCTGTTTCGATTTATTTCCCTTATTATTCTTCGGTACTTTATATATCTGGGTGACAAATGATTATTTATAGCATTTGTAACTTCATGGATGTAGCTGAAAAAGAAATATCAAAGTTCAATATTGGTTTATTTTTAGGGAAACACAAGAATTGGTAAATCATTGTTTAAAACAAACCCCTATTGTTTAAAAAAAAATGATTAATTTTTCTAAGACAAAAGTTTATTTAAATATCGAATAATATTAGTGAATTATACCATATCTGAATACAGTGGCGGCTCGTGACTTTTGGGTATGATGGTGCCAAAATATAATTCTTTCCCTGGTATGAAACTCTGCAAAATTTTGGGGGTGTCACGTCCAATTTTGTACTCAAAAATCATTAAAAAAAAGACTAGCGAACGAAGCGGATTTCGCCAAGCATTATTGGAAAAATATTTGCGGTGCCACGCCCAAAGTTTTACCCAAAAGACGATAAGAAAGGCACCTCGGGCTACCATTTTTTGATGGCTCAATGTAATTGTAATTAAAAAAAAATGGAAGGCGAATACTTTTCTATTATATATTTACTATTTTTTGGGTTCCTAACCCAAGTTTTGCCACGAAACTAACGCTAACCCAGACTATACCAAATTTTGCCAAGAACGTACTCAAAACTTATCAAAAAGTTCTGTTAAATTAATTAAAATTAAAAAAAAAAACACTTAACATATCCCCAGAAATTAATGCTGAAAGTACCTGCAGTTTCCATAAAGAATTCTACCATAGGTCAATTAACTAAAATATTACAAAAATTACTATTTACAGTATTTACACACGCGTACAAAATTGGTCCATTCTTAATACTAATAATTTTAGTTCTACAGTTTCTGATACATCCATAGTCCATTCTTCTTTCTTTTTTGGTTGCAAATTATTCAATTACTTTATTATTAAAATTCTATTATTAAAATTCAATTACTTTATTATTAAAATTTTCAATGCAGAATGTTTTTCTGCAGACAGCATACCTAAAGCGTGAATATGTGGGAAAAGGTTTCAATAAAAGATTGCTTATTTGATTAATTTTAAACGTTAATTCACAAGTAGAGTCAGACCGATCTTTTTTACTCATCGAAACGCGGGCACGGCCATTGAATCAGGTGGTCCCGATTTACGGTTAAAGTCGCTATTTCAGCATGTATCGTCGTGACCTCATTTGACCTCTCCATGGCAATTTGCTGTTGAAGACGAGGCCACGGCGCGTTTGGCTCGGATAGCCCATATTATCGGGAAATCATTACATTTTTCGATGACTAATATTATCAGAGTCGATAGATTATTATTGTCCATTGGGGATAAGATGAATATTTTTATTTATTAGATACATTTTAATTACGGTTAAATAATATATATTAAAAAATAGAAAAAATATCTTTGGCAGTTAAACTCAAAATATTAAGAGTGCGATGGCCCCTTGGCCCCTTATGACGAGCCGCCACTGTCTGAATAAGAAGATATTTTATATCTGGTTTTATATGCAAGGCCTTCATTAGTCAGTTGTATTTTTTTTTTGGCAATAAAGAATACAATTATTAATAATGATAACAAAAATTTTAACCTCCTTTTTCTCATAAAAACTCATGTCAGTAAGACCACCTATCAATGTTATAAAACAAATATATATAAACTTAATAAGATTTTTAAATTACTTACCTATGCTAGTGCTCTGACTCACAGCTACATTGAAGTCTCCTCCGACACCTCTCTGGTAGCTTCGGGTGGCATAAAATCTCAAAGCCACTAATATTTTTTGATCTACAGAGACTTTATCTCTGTGAGTTGGTTGGTGGATATGAGGTCTCAAGAGTTGGCAAAGTTCATGAAATAGGGCTCTATTAAATCTAAAAAGGTCTATAAAACGACTATCACTCATAGAATTTAGGTCAAAGCTATCTCGACACTGACGCCTTCTGCGTCTAAAGTTTAAATTGGTTTGCTCCCTTAATGACTGGTCAACTATAGGCAACATTACGTATTTGCGATCTTTCACGAAAATATAATTGCTTAATATAAAATAAACCAAAGAATATAACTAAAGCCAAAATCACAACTTCATAACGTAAGCAAGGACAAGGAGAAAAAAAACTCGAAAGATGATAAATAAATGTGCTAACTGTCAGGCATGTCAACAAATATGACCTTTAAAACCAGAGTCACCAACACAATTCCATCAATATTACTCTCTGCTACGGACTACGACTCGATAGATGTTGAGAATCGCCTATTCGGTCGACATCGAAATACATAACGAGAAGTCGCTGCCGACCGAGTCGTCTCGTGTCGTGAAGTTAGGAATCCGCCTGCAGACCTTCGGATTGACTCGGGCGCAAAAAATAGAAGAGCCAACGTGCTTAAACAATGATAAGTGACATATGTCATGTGTCAACATTGGCAGCTGGCCTAACCTAAAATATGGAACAGCTCACATGGCTGAAAGATCAAAATCTTTAAAATGATGAGGTCTAAGGACCTTAATTACGCCATTATGGCCGGGGACTTAAGGCGGGTGGCGTTTCTAATGCACCACAAGGGGCACGGCGCCGGCGCCGGTGCTGCCTATCGTTGGTGCTGAGTACCGGCGCGGGTTCGGGGCGACCTTAGGGAGAGGTCGTTGGAGTACGTACAAGGTATACCCTTATAAATGATATGTTTCAATCCGGCGATGTTTGCCAAATTCTAGCAACCCTCAGCTAGCATGGATGTTGATACCAGGATGGACTTTAGATTTTCTTATGGAGTTTCACATGTAAAAATGCTCGAAAATGTGGTCGGATGCCCATAGCTTATCTACTAGTCGTTTCACGTATTTTTACCTTTCTTCCCTAATTCGTATTTAAGTTTTGTTAGTTGAAGAAACATTTAAAAATAACTTGTTGCTTCTTATTATTTTTAAATTAGAACGGTAAAAACTGGAAGAGTAATTCTGAATTTGACTATGCGTTACATTTGAAAAAATTTATTTGATTTATTATTTTCCTATAAAATGAAAAATCAGGCTAGTTTACTATAAAGGCCGTATTATTTTTGTACTTTTTGATCATCCAATATAAAAATTTGAAATTTCCACGTGCACCGTTTTATTAAGCAGACATTTTTAGCAAGAGGAACTTTTTCAAAAAATTAACTTTTTTGTCGCTTTGTCCTCTTATCACCTCTATTCCTGGACATACTACACATAACGATACATTGAAAACACTCTCCCTAGCACGTTTGTAAGTTGCATACGATGGTGATATTTAGCTTTTAATCTGGGACGTTTTGTCCTCCAAACACCATCTCCAATTCCAATTTTTCCAATATGGACCTGGAATTTTAATTAATTAATATCTGGAAATGATACATCCCAAAAAAAATTAATATAAAGGGTGTTTCAAAATTCAATGTCAATATTGAAGGTGGTTAATCTGTGCATGATTTTAAGAAAGTTCATATAAGCATAAATCAGTCTTCGCCTTATTTTTGATAAACAGGGTGATAAATATTTTTTAATAACCTTGAAACTGTATTAGATGTTTTATCAACTTTGTGGGTGTAAACTAAGTATAGAGACACATCTTTTGCAAAAAAAGCAATTGTCATTTATAAATAGTGGCATCCTAATTAAAGTCGTCTCGATTCTTTTGCATAAAAAAAAAATAATACGCCACTGCTGTTTCCCAAAAACAAAAATAGTCATTTAAATGTTTCATTTTACAACAAAAAAGATATCTTAATATGTTTTCGTATCTTAAAGTGTGTTTAAGTAAAAAAAAATAAACAACGAAATAAAATAATATATTTTTACGCCCATTTTTGCTCTTTTTATTGAAATAATTCTTTAACTAGATAACTGATTTTTATTTCTGCTAAATTGGTTAATAATTTAAATTAGCTGTTTACAGACTAATTACAATTTTGTGAAACGAAAAAAAATTAGATGAGTTCTTAAAATTTTCCTCCACTTACATGTTTTAGTTTTTCTTCTTATATTAACGTGCTAAACCAGAGTTTTAAGATGGTTCTATAAGAAAAAATCCAAATTATTTAAATCTGGATGCTTCGAGGGCCATGGTTGAGGTCCACAGTGACCAACCTATCGGTTATGAAAAGTACGATTTAAATATTCTCTTGCTTCTAGGCTCATGCACGAACTACATTTTAGATCTAATTAAAATTGGCACTTCTTCAAACAATATAGGTAAAACTTTCTCTAGAAATCGGCGATTGTTTTTGCCATTTAGCCATTCTCCCAGAAAAATCAAGTGATTTGCAACAATTTCAGCCCAGACATTTACCGAAAATTGCTCTTGATGATTGGGTTTCAGAATTGCATGGGGGGTTTCGTCGGCCCAAACGTGATTATTGTGAATATTTCCCTCAAGTATAAAAAATCCCATTAGAGGAGTGCAATTCTCGGAAAATTACAGCGGTAATTGCACTGTAGAAACCGAAAGAGCACAGCGATAATTGCATCGTACGTATCTATGGTAATTCCATTGAAAATTTGACAGCGACAATTTATAAATAACGTCAAAGTCTAGTGAATATATAGGTATTATTAAAAATGTCTCGTTTCGGATTTAAAAAAAATCGTTTTTTTTGCATCTCTGTACTTTGTTTACAGTTACATGTACGTTTTTGTATTAAAAAAAGAATAAAAATGTATTTTTTTAAAACCATGTCCTAATTCGGGAAATATTCCCCCGAATTACACTCGTGCATCAAAATAACCAGAAAATTTTGCATTCGAGCGTGTTGTCTTAGAAAAACTGCATTCGGTCATTTTCATATTTTGCAAAAAGAGCCCTCCACCTTCGGTGTCGGGCTCTTTCTCCAAAATATGAAAATGAACTCATGCAGTTTTTAGACAACACGCTGTCATGCAAAATTATCGGTAATTTTGGTGCACTTGTGCAATTACTTCCGATAATATCTGATTGCGTTTCTTTAGAAGTTAGGTTCATCTATGAACAATATTTCACAGTAAAACAATTGATTTTGGAAGATATTCTCCCAAAACCATTGGCAAAATTTCACTTGGAAATAAAAATATCTGGGAAGTAAGGCTTGAACCCAATGAATATGACAGATATAGCAAAAAATCGGGAACAATTCTCCAATCTTGAATGTGCAAGATTTTCAAGTTATTTAAAGTTTTTCTAGTTCAAGAATTTCATCAACTGATTTTAAAACTGTTACTTTTAGTCAAAAATCAAGTCTTTCTCATCTTCTTGCATCTGTCTAATATATTGCGGTTAGTTTAGGGACATATAGATAATTACCAAATAAATTGTTACCTATTCCTCCACCTCAGTTGTAGATTTTTGTAGAAGGCCGCTTCGGCTCTGGTTCCAGGGAGTAAATTGCAAAAGTGCTAATTTAAGTTTTAGTTTTTTTTTGATGCGGCTTTATTCAAAAAGTCTACAACTGAGGTAGAGAAAAGGTAACAATTTGTCTGAAAAACATGAATCTTCCACAACAATATGAAGTAAACTCTATGGTAGATATAGATAATTGTTTTTCTTTATTTTTTTTACTGAAAACTAATTCAAGATACTATTACAAAGTGAAACAACATTAATAAACAATTTTTGTTTTTGAAAATGGCAATGGCGTATCATTTTTTTAATCCAAAATAATCAAGAAGTAATTAATTAATATGCCACTGGTTAAAAATTAGTTATCAGTCGAAGAAATTAATGATTCAGTCTTATTTTGTGAATCAAACAGAGAAGTGCTCTTAGGCA
>MU195608.1:0-10575 GCA_016904865.1 Pissodes strobi
ACTGCTTTAAGTGAAAACATAAAATGTATTATTTGCTGTCTTTTCGTGCTAGGGTTTTAATATTAGAATGAGTGAGAGAGTACACAAGGGCCTTGATGAATCTATACTAATCATTTCCTACCCTGACGGGAGAATATCCTAGTTATTAATATAATGATCATTCCAGAGATAAGTTTAAAACTATACTATGGTATTGTCCCATATTTGCAACTAAATAGCTGGGTAGCCTCCGTAATCCAGGACCTCAGTACCTACCAGCGGCGTCTGGTTAACTAACAAAACCCTCTTCAGTTTTAAATGTATTGTTGCAAGTGTGGAACTGCGAATTGTGGTACGGGAGACAGTAATTTAATTAATTAAAATACTAATAGATTATACAGCATAATTCGATTTAGGAATTAAGATCGAGGGTTTCTCTGCCGTACTCTTTCCCCTCGTGAATTCCAGGCTGAGTCCGGCACGCTTTTCTTTAATAAATTAGGCGTATTAGGAATCTGTGGTTTCATTTACATGACGCACCTTTCCCTCAAGTTTCCCTAATAGTGTTCCGTTGAAGCGCATAACGAGTGAGTAAAATTGTGCAAGATATAATAATAACACAACGTAGGGCTTGGTTTTCTTTTTAATCTATTTTGACGATCAGTGGTAAAATAAAGGCAAACCACAATTTTACTTATCTGATTCAACTATGTTGAATCGACCCGGGTACGTTATACTACAGATTGGTGCCGTGAGACCAGGATGCGTTTATTCGACGGACAATGTGGAAGTTTGAGCGAGAGGGTGTTGCATTTTCTACATAAAACAGAAGAGCCCACGATTAAAAGAACAATCAGTTTATAATTAGGCCTGACCATTAAAATAAATACCTGTATAGACATGCATGTTTCAAGTAAATAAGCATTTATTTATTTTTCTGAACGAAAAATCATGTGCAAAATCAAGTTCGACGCCACTGTTTGAAATTTCAATTATTGCAGTTTTAGACCCGATGTTGATCGTATGATACGTATAAAAAACCAGCTTTTCGACAAGCCTTATCGGTTTTGCGCCAAAATACTTCCAGCGTTCTAGAATGTTATGTCACCCTAGCCCGGTGCCTCAAGATGTAAACATCGGATTGTAGTTTTTTCTTTTCAGGCCTAAAATATTTCGATATATTATTTGCCCAGATATAAATGTAATATTTAAGGATTAAACGACTTACCTGTAAGGAAGTTCAATCCAAATTATACGAGATTGGTCACATCCGAATAGAACACCCTGTAGTGATACTCCGTAGCACGTCACACGCAAGTTTTGAGAGATAAGAATCAAGCTGCGCTCTGTTCTCGTACCGCCTTACCTTTCGTCGCTCCAGTATACTTCTGAAGCTCATTTAACCTAAAGATCGCCATGGGTGGGATAATTTAGTTCGACGATACGCACCTAAATTTAGTTATTCCAGAGAGGTGGGACTCTATTCGGATGTGACCAATCTCGTATAATTTGGATTGAACTTCCTTACAGGTAAGTCGTTTAATCCTTAATTATACTTCGATTGGTCACATCCGAATAGAACACCCTGTAGTTGTTTAGAGTATATGGCGATCTTGAAATTACAAAATAAACGCCCATACTCGTATATAATTCTATTTCCACAAGTAACGTTTCACATATTATTGTTACATTAACCCAACAAAGCCAGTAAATAATTTTAATCAATAAATCTTAACCTATTCCTACATACCAATTTCTAAATATACTTTTTAACGTAATTAGCAAAAAATTCCTTATTACCTAAAGGCTTATTGTAAAACCTATTGAACGTTTCGCTCTTGTCTGACCATCCTGCAGCCTTCCTGATGCTCTCGATCGAAACACCAGCCCTAAGGGCTGCAGAAGAAGCAGAATGCCGCGTGCTGTGTACTTCAAATTTTTGATGAATTCCCGCATATCCTAATCCTTTTCTGATCCATCGACTTATGGTTTGCGACGTGGCGGGTTTATGAGGTTTTTTTATTGTTAATATAAGTTTTTGTGCTTTCTATGTATTGTAAAAAGGTGGAGCACATACAGTGCTCAGGGTTTTCTTTGAAGAAAGGGAATGTAAGCAGGGGTTGAGGTTTTTTAGGCCCCGAAATTTTTAGAATGTCTGAAAAAATTATTTCTATGCCCTCTTCATTGATTCTAATATTACTTAACTTATAATCCTAGAAAAAGTTTGAGCGCGTTGTGCCGAGCAAAGGGCTAAAAGTAGAACCATTCGAATGGTTAATGATTCTAAATTAAGTTTATCAAGAGGGTATAATGAGCTTAAATAAACTAAAACCGGTTGTGGGTCCCAGGTTTCTTGATATTTTGGAAACTGGGGACGCAACTAAAAAACGGCTCTCATAAATCTTTCTATGATCTCCGACTTCCCCACGTCGCAAACCATGTTAAGAGCCGATCTATGCGTATTAAGAGTTGAATACTGCGCCCCTTTATTGAATTCTGTTTTTAGGAACAAGGGTATTTCTTGTACATTAGGCTGTAAGATTTTTTCGCTTTTCCCCCTTCAGAAGCCCCACCATTTAGAAAACGTGGAATTATATTGTTTTAAGGTGTTTTTACTTAATGAAGCCGTCATTATGTCCATGGTATCCCCTGGGACTTTCTTCCTGGTGAAGGCGAGCTTGACAAATTCGCTGCACCCAGGGTAAGGTTCTCCCAAAGGGGGTGAGGTTCCCTGAAAGGGGATAGGAGCAGGTCAGGCCTTTGATTTAAAACAACAACCTCAGAACAAATCATGGATTTTAATTTGGGATACCACGGTTGAGTTTTCCAAATAGGAAAAACTACAAGGCATTTGGCTTGATCATTCTCAATTTGGCTTAAAATTTTTGTCAGTAGAGAAAAAGGAGGAAAAATGTAGGCTTTCAAATTTTTCCAGTTTAACGTAAATGCGTTTACGAACTCTGACTCAGGATCTGGAAACCGTGAAACAAAACGGTTGCATTTTTTATTAAGATAGCTAGCGAACAGGTCTATTTCAGGTACACCTAGTTTTTGAGTGACTTCAAAAAACGCTTGTTTATCTAACGAGTATTCAGTGTCAATATTTTTTATTCTGGAGTTTTTATCTGCTATAGAATTATCCAGGGTATTTACGTATGTTGCGAAAACGAAGACATGCCTGTTTTCGCACCATTGCCACAGCTGCCTTGACTGGTCATTTAATTTTTTGTATTTTACACTGCCCATTTTATTTACGACGGGAATCGCAGTTTTACTGTCAATTTTTAGTAAAATATGGCAGTTTCTTAAATGTTTGGCAAAGCTTTTTAACCCATAAAATGCAGCCTTTAACTCCAGAATATTTATGTGTTCAACCTGTTCCCTTTTTTCCCAGAACCCCTTTGTTTCTATGTCATTGAAGTGTGCTCCCCACCCGGACTTTGATGCATCCGAAAAAATTGTAATTTTATAGTTTGGTTGCAAAATGCTTTGGCACAGTTTACCTGTTTTAGCCACCATTGCAGCTCATTTTTGATATCAGAACCGATAACCATTTTTGCATTGTAGTTTTCCCTATTTGCTTTAAGTACAATATGTTTTTCTCGCTCTAAGCTTTTTAAATGAAACCAGCCATATGCAGTTGCCAAACATACCGCAACTAAGTTCCCTATTATTTGTGAAAACTCCCTAATTTTAATTCTATTTTTATTGAGAAACTGATGAATATTCGTTTTGATTATCATTATTCTTTTTTGTGTGATGGATATTTCCATCTTTTTTGTATCTAAAGCAAAACCTAAAAAATCAATGTTTTGGGTAGGTTTTGTGTAACTTTTTTCCCTGTTGATAAGAAAGCCTCTCAAGAAGCTTTGTGGTTTCTAAAACGTTTCGCTCACACTGAGCATAACTGGTTCCAAATAAAAGACAGTCGTCTAAATAAATAACAGATACAAATTGTTTTTCTCTTAAAAATGAGAACACAGGTTTCAGAATTTTTGTAAAGCAGAAAGGCGCAGTAGCTAAGCCAAATGGCAAGCACTGAAATTCTAAAGTCCTATTTTGAAAAGAAAATCTTAAATACTTTTTGTGCTCATCAAAAATGGGAATTAGAAAGTATGCGTCCTGTAAATCTATGGAGGCAAGAAAGCAGTTTCATGTTACTAAATTTTTCGCATTTTTGATGTCCTCTAATTTGAAGTGAGGAGGTGATAAAAACTTATTTAAGTCTTTGAGGTTTAAAATGAACCTGTATTCACCACTGCTTTTTTTGTCGTAAGAAAAACCTGGATAAAAATTGATTTTCGCAATTTTTAACAGTTTTAAGTGCCCCTATTTTCAACAGTCTCGGAATGCTTTCTGAATAAAGTTTGACTTCATTTTGTGTGAACTTTGGAGTCTTGGGCGTATAAATTTGAAAAGGTTTACTTACAAATGGATTTCATAACCTGTTACCCAACTTAGAACCAACTCATTACGAGTTATTTGTCTCCACTCATGAAGAAAAAGCTTTATTCTTCCTGCATATCGTACATCTCTGATTACCTTTAATACTTCCGCCCCTCCTTCTTGTAGGGCTTGTACTGGGATTTGTTCCGAGCCTTGCAATAGTGTGGATTGTACTTCCCTGGTCCCTTGTCTTGAAATGTGGTTGTTGCTTTCCACCGTTTCTTGGAGGCATGAGCTGGCGCGTTTTTTGACGTGTAAGCGGTTGCTTGCAGTTCTTTCGCAGTGTTTTCAAACGCTTTTGCATTTTTACACTTTTCTGCGAAATCGTCGCCGAAGAGAAGTAGATCCGGAGACTGCGCAGCTGCTATCTTTTGCGTTTTTAGGTTAAAGTGATGGTTTATTTGAAATTTCCGATGCGCGGAAACGGTGTTATGGGTCATACAAAACAGCTATGCTGATTCTGCTGACCCCAAAAGATCTTCGTCAGATTCACCATTCCTTTCTTCTCCTTTCTCCTTAGCGAGACGAACTAGGACTCTTTCTAAAGCCAATAGACCTTTACCCATTACTGTCTGCAATTCTAAGAGAAAAATTTCCTTTTTCTGCTCTACAGGTGACAGCAGAGCTTGAACCTCAGGATTTAACTTGAGTCCCTGAAGAATCTGACAATTTTCGGGTATCTTGTATTTATCAAAAAGCTTAGTCTTAATTTCTTTGTCTATCCCCACTGACAAGTAGTTTTTCCATCTAAGTACAATTCCCTCCGACATATTGGGTCCAAATGAGTTATCATTCGAAGGGTCAGCACCCAGAATATTTTCCAAAGCATTGTTTGGTTCGGAGCTATGGTCTAGACTAGTAGGGTTAGACTGTGAGGAGCTACTTGAGTCAGAACTTGACGAACTGTCAGAGTCATCGCCTATAATGACAAAAGAGGCCTATTAGGTAGGTTCTGTTCTTTCTTCCCAGGCAAATAGAAGTTACAAAATTCATCATATGATTGCTTGTCAAACCTATTTGATAAGCATAGGTTAACAAGTATGCCATAACCGTTGTGACTCATCATCCAAACGTGTTTACAAAATAGGCAAATGCAGGGTTGTTTGTTTATCTCATTAATGTTTCAAAATAACTATTGAGGGCCCCAAAAAAATCAAAACATGTCTAGCGAATAGACAAACCCATGCCAAATGAGTATATATATTTGGCGAGCATGTGTCAGAGACCATGCAGGGTTGTTTATTTATCATAAAACGAAAATCGTTACGAAATGACTAGTAGGCCAGAAAACAAAAACATGTCTACAGAAGAGACAAACCCATGCCATATCAGTAAATTCATATTATTTGGCGGGCATGTGTCAAAGACCATGCAGGGTTGTTTGTTTCTCATAACGCGAAAAACGTTATGAAATGGCTGATAAAGCTAAGACCAGAAACCAAAAACATGTCTACAGAATAGACAAACCCATGCCAATATTTGGCGAGCATGCGTCATAGACCATGCAGGGTTCTTTGTTTTCATTAAAACGTTATAAATAACTATTACAGGGCAAATATTAGTCAGAAACTGATATATTATTTTCCCTCCACATTTGCCTTTTACCTTTATTTACCTATATATGCGTATTAGCCTAGTACTTACTTGAATCGTCACGTCGATTTTTAAATTTCCTTTCAAGCTTCCTCATTTTGCTTTTAAGATAGTCTATTTCTTTCAAATGTTTACGTTTAACACTTTTTTTTAGGCATGTTTGCTGTGCAGTTTTTATGCGTAAAACTTTCCGTTCGATTCACTGCCGTCGCACAGCACGTTGCGTCGCGTGAATGCGCAAGAAGTATACTGAAGCGACGAAAGGTAAGGCGGTACGAGAACAGAGCGCAGCGTGATTCTTATCTCTCAAAACTTGCGTGTGACGTGCTACGGAGTATCACTACAGGGTGTTCTATTCGGATGTGACCAATCGAAGTATAATTGATTTTAATTTGCAAGAGCAGTTAAAGACTAATATCGGTACGAATGGCCGTAGCCTATTTAATTATTGTTTAGGGGCGATATCACGAAACCTAAATTAAAGAAGCTATTCACATCTTTATAAAATATCAAAATATGGCTTATTAAATATTTTGGATATAAAAACAAGAGAATTATTTATTCGACAGACCCCTATAAAATTCACAGATCGCACTTATTCAGATCCGCATTGTTTTATATAGCACGTAACTGATAATATTTTTGCTGGGATGTTTTGACATTTTAAGTGCGTTTATATGGAACATGCATAACTACTGATATTAGTAAAGTATTATATTGCATATTTGGACTGCGTTTACACCCAGATATATTAAATCAGCATATAATTGCACTATAATTAAGAATTAAGCGGCAGGACTGATTTTATACCAAATTTATGTCCGCTTGATTTGGCAGCTCTGCTGTCGATTTTTGCAATAGGCTTGTTTGTTTTTTTTTTTTTAATTGACTGGCTACAATCCGTGTGATTTTGAATGATCCGCAGTTGGCATGACATGCACATGGTTTTTTGTTTATTTTAAATTAATGCTACGTGTTAAATTAAAAATAAATAATAATAGTAATTCGTGGGTTTGAGGTGTACAAACCGCCGTTTCTTGGTGATGAAAAGTAAGAGAGATAAATGCGCCCTTGGTTGTTTCATTTGGATTAGTTAAGAGAGTACCGCGCGTAGTGCGTTTGTTTTGTTAGTTTGGGTTAATTTTAGTGTTGTGTTAGGCAGAGTGGTTCAAGCTCGTAGCGCGCTTGTTTATTTACTTTGGTTAATTAGAATTAGTCCGGGTTCATTTTGATTAGTCATGGTTAGATTGGGCTAGTCTGGGTTAGTTTTGGTTAGTCTGGGATAGTGTAAATTAATTGGGGGGTAGTATTGGTTAGTGTAGATTAGTTTGGAGTAGTGTTGGTTAGTTTCGGGTTAGTTTTGATTGGCCTGAATTAGCTGCAGTTAGTTTAGTTGTTTAGTTAGTTTGACAAGTTGTTCTGCTTTTTGAAACATGCATCTGACCTGGGACATTTATCTACTTGAAAAGAAAAAAATTGTTAAAATTGGAAGCGTGCTGGAAGTGATGGTTTACTCATATGCATACGTATATGTATATATGTGTATTTATGTGAATATGTACACCTGTATATCCAATAAAAGTGATAATCGTTAATGGCTTGTTTGGAACCGTTTACTGCTGGTCTACGACCTGTTACAGAATTTGCTGAGATGTCGAGCTTTGACTCTCCTAGGCGAGTCGGAGCACCTGCTGGAATGGATGTAGATCTGGCGGCGACCGGCGCACCATCGGAGCTGTCCGTGGTGGCGGTCAGCAATCAGGCTGGGATTGGACCGGGGGCTTTCACAGTGCCACCGGCTCACAATAAGGAACTTCGGGATGAAATGGTAGCTACAACAACGTCCTCAGTAGGTTACCTGATTAGGGGCGTATTGGAGAAGTGCAATCATTGAGATGGCTTCACGGATTTTATCGTAAGATGTTACCAAGATTAGGCTAGTGAGTGCAAATGTTTGGTTTCTAAAGTCTTAAAAAAATTAATGTTTTTCCAAATTTTATTAAAATTGTTTTGCATACATATTTTCCCGTTACCGAAATAGTTCATCCTTTTGCCAGACAAAAGTGGCTGGATTTAGAAATCAAAGATTGGTACTGTATACGAAGTATGTTTAAAATGGAGAAGCATACAGACTATATAATAATAATAAACCTAACATTTAGACTAACAAATATTGAATATAAATAAAAAATAGTGCGAGTTCCAGAGAAAAATGTTCTTAGTAATCGATACAAAATACACCAAGAAAATAACGTATATCCATAAGAAACTTATTAAAAAAAAACATGAAAATGAAACCTATGTCTGGTAGCTCTCGGGAATTCGTAAACATGAAAACCAATCTTCTCGATCTTTTGATAAAGTTGAATCGAATCGTTTAAATAAAGGTCTGAATTTTGCATTACCTCCACCAAAGAATAACAATTGATATTGTCGGTAATATAGAAAGCTGTATTCAACATCTTGCTGACTCCAGTAAAAGATTTGTTAGAGAAGCTTGCCGAAGTCAGAGAAAAATAATTTAATTAAGAATAATGTTAACTCTCGACCTGTAAAAGAGAATAAGTATAATCAAGAGATTAAAGGAGAAAGCTATTTTCTATCTATAAGCTGACAAAGGTAATAAGGATAAGGTTGCTATATTGGACAAAAGCGAATATTTTCAAAGAGTTGATAATTTAATTTAATCCGGGCTTTATAACAAAACCACAAGGAATCCATTATATAAGATGATAACACAAGTCGAACTACACTTTGCAAAAATGTAGCAACCTTGTTTCTGATCAACTTGAATACAAATTATATGTGAGCAATCCTACTATGCCGAAACTATATTGGCTCCCCTAGATTCATATACCAAAGAACGCAATGCGTTTCATGGTCTCGGCAATAGTATCACCCACTTATAATATCTCACAGTGGCTAGCAAACCAGTTTGAGAAGTTACCTATAAAACAACAGAACTTGCCTCATTCAACTTTATATCGTAACATTTAATTTTATACTTAAAACAGAGTTTTTTTGTTCTTGATCAAATTGGTGCTGAAGTAAAATTCATTCAATTTTGATTAAATCATGTTCATTTTTTTTAGGGGTTTACTTGACCCGCGCTTTCGCCATAATGTCAAGTTGTCGAAGAATCAAATTATCGTTAGATTTCATAAACAAAGTTCAAGGGGCGAATTTTAAAGAAGGTGAAGTTTTAATCTGGTTTGATGTTAGCTCATTGTGCCCTAGTGTACCAATTCCATAGACCTTGCAATACCTTGGTGAATGACTTGAGATGAATAGTTTCGTTAATAACTAACCCAAGAATATTTAGCTTTAACCAATCTGTTTATCGTCGTTCTTAGCTAATCTTTTATGAGTAATTTTGAAAATTTGAAAATGATATCAGTCAGGAGTTGGAATAATTTCCAAGGGTATGGAACAGGTATGTGGTACAAGTATGTGAATGTACTTTAGTAATTAGGAGCGATAACTAACCCAAGAATTTGATTTTTCTACAGAAAGTACTGCCACTAACTGCTATATCCCATTCACAAATTTTTCTGACTGAATGGCGAAGGACAATTTAATAATTTTGATTGTTTGTTTTTATTCGTTAAAACGTCTGAGGTACTATAGCCGCCGCAATCATAATGTAAGTTATAAACAATGGCTCATTTTAAGTAGGGTAGAACAGAAAAATCAAGTGTTGCCGAGCATGCTTTTGAAAATAATCATAGAATAACAATAAGAAATTAAAATTGGATGTATCTGAAACGAATACGAGAGTATGGAAGCAATTTTTGATTAAAAATATAATTATATAGTTTGATTATCGGTCTGAACCATAGCTTTAGTTTTTGATTTGATTGTTGTTATATAGTTAATGCTGTGTGTTTTTCTATTTGGTCATTTTGATATAGTTGTAAATTTTAGTTTATTGATCTGTAAGTTTGTTAAACATCGAAAAACTTTTGATGACATATTTATATTGCTGTCAGTAGTACACACATAGTTAAGATGTTGAAAGATTGTCTCTCTCCCTTCTGCTTGGTCTTTCGAAAATCTTCCAAAGGGGCGTTCTGAGATAACCCACATCTTTAAAATACTATTTCATTAGACCTGATACATTAATTTTTGAGACACCCTATATATGTATATATTTTGAGACACCCCTTATACATGTAAAAGATAAAAACAAGTCATAAATTAAAGTCGAGTTTTTGCGAGGTTTTTTGGAGGAGATCCGAAAGGGATTGCTCGAGAACGAAAAATAGAGAGTGAGAAACCATCGGAGTGTACGGTTTAATTTGGTGAATTGTTTTGCTTCTGTGTTGCAATATGTCATTACAAATCGGTAAAATGAAACTTATAATATTGTGATTAGCATAATTTGTACCATTATATATTTTATACTCATTGATAACTAATATTTGAAGGCATAACAAGTGTATATATTTTGATATTGTTATTAACATAATTTACATAAATATTTCTTCTAATCTCATTGATAATTAATATGTGATGACCTAACATGTGTATACATTTTCATATTGTTATTAACATAAT
>JAEQML010073030.1:0-15174 GCA_016904865.1 Pissodes strobi
CAATTGCCCTACTCCATATATGAGTGACATAGGCCAATATATCTCCTATATATTTGAAAACATCAGCTAAGGGGCTTTAAGCTTTACGCTGTCACAATAGGGCAAATATCTCTAATATTCAGTAATATATAGGATCATGATATAAATCAAATGTTATTATTTACAATACAAATAACCAAAATTATACAATATTCAAAAAAAATCCATGTAGGAGTAAGAACATTGGACATAGATAAGCCAAAAGTCAAACACAAACTGTAAAAGTGTAATATTGCCACACAAAATATTAAACAATTAAAAAGGTTGCACAAATCCAACATAACAACATTTTTAAAAATTATTCCCTCATAAATTTACTGAAACTATTCAAACATTGTTAGGATTTTAAAAATCGAACAATCGTGCTTAAACACGAAAGCACTTCGCATGTTTATAATATGATTTGTACATGGGGCAGTATTTACGGCCAATCGGTTATGCATTTATTAGTTCAATAATCGGTCAAACTATTTAATTTATCGTACGAATCTAAAACAAATGTATAGCGCTTTCAATGTTAATAATTTGTATGGAATGCGTATTTAAAGTTTCGATGCTGATTTAGCATTATTTGTTATTTACATAAGCGGTTTAAAGAATTGACGTACTTATTTTCATTTCGTTGTTATAACATATTATAATATAAATATTGAACTAGTATACTCAATGACATTAAGTTATTACCTTTTTTTTCGCTAAATATATTATTATGTGCATGGTCCGAGCACGTTTTGTTAATGGGCGCTCTAGCATATTAGACCGCGGACTAATGGCACTTCGGTACTTATTGCGTACAAACTTATAATAATAGTGTTACGTTTAGATTTCCCGTGACGCCACGCCATGGTTAGCGTGCAGGAATATAGCTCAGATTCGGGATCGATCTACGTCAGGTGAGAAGAGATGATAAAGAAAGTACTTTAGTTGAAAACAATAACAACGTCTATTGGTCAAAGACTTAATGAGAAACATTAAAAATGTCTATTGGTCAGAAGCTTAATAAGATTATACTACACCCGATTACTAAGGTGCGCATGTTCTCTCGATTGGGGGATATTGTTTATAGGTCTTTGGCCAGTGTTTTATAAATATAGTTTTTCTTAAGAGTTTGGGTTGTGTTTCATGTATAATTAGCTATTCATTTAAAGTTTACACTGCACTTGATCTACCTATTCTACTTTGAAAGTTATCTTTCTAAGAACTTTGACAAATTTATTATTGAATCGACTTTGACACTGTGGATATGAATCCCCTGGACTTCACGACCATGTGATCTACAAAGCTCAGGTTTGTGTAAGGGGAAAAAGATAGGTTAGAACCCAAAGGGCCCATGTTGACTGCCCAGGAGCTGGTTTTAGGCGAAACCCAAAGTCTGCCGAACTGATGGTTCGCTAGCGTTTTTATATGATAAAATGTGCTGATCGTTGCACGTTTAAGATTCACAATTGCTCCCGTTGACTGCTCGCGTTGTTTATAATTTGTCTTTAATATTTACATATTATTTTGCAAGTTCAAGTTCAAACTTAAGACAGCGTGATAATGCGTTTTAGTAGTTCACAATAGTAATAATATTATTACCAAGCGTGCTAAAAAGTATTCATCATTAAGTAGTTGTGATTTTTCTATCATCGAATGCTTTCAAGCGAGGCATAGATAAACTCGTAAACCAATATTTAGAAACTAATTATCATTCCAAAAATTTGGCAAACTTTACTGATCATTAAGTTATCAGATGCCGAACAGAGCAAATCCGATCTTTTCATTACAAGCTTTAGAGGATATCAAAAACCCAAAATAAGATTATAGACGTCTACTGATATTTCAAATTTTTGTGTATCTCTGTCATGGCGCAGTATGATTATCCTGATAGTGTATGAGGTTGATTCTTAGCACTGAGAGAAACTGGTTATACTCTACAATTAGATACCTAATTTGTTTATATTTGTATATTTACTAGTTTAAGTTGTTTTCAAGTTGAAACAACGTATAATGAAATATCCATCTAATACCATATATACCTGCTCTCGGTAGTTTTTCCATATATCCAAAAATATACCTGATTTCGATTTTTCCATGCTAATGCCAGGAAATATACGTGTCAGTTAGCCAAAACTAAGTCCATCATCACCAGTTGCTTCATTAGTCACAACTTAATATGCAAAGATGGAAAAATGAGTTTCTCTCTAATGAGCATTAACGTTCAACAGCCGGTAAATTTCCTAATATAAATTCTCGCGCGCACCCTCAGTCCGGGAGACTTCGTCTGTAAACCGAATCTCAAACTGGCAGGCAAATCCAACTCTGGAGAGGATATTTCTGGTTTGAGTGTCAACCAGCCTATAGCAAACCTAGGTTAGGTTTCTACACAAATAGCGACACGACGAGCGTTAAATCGTGACAAGTGGTGAAGGCGCCAAGCTACGACAGCCTACAAACGCGACTCATATAATACTAAACAATTTCGGTACACATTAAATTCAAATCATGAGCACATAATTACAAGGCATCGCGCATAAAGTTTATTCACCATATTATAACCAGAGGTCGCCAGTCTGCAGGAATCTGCAGTTTAAGTCTATACGCAGGATTGCTCCATATAGTGCTGCCCCCTCGTGGCAGTGAGTCAAGACGTTGGTTTCGCAAGTCAAATTTACATGATCATCAAAACATACGAAAGAGCTAAAACTGCGAATTGAGAATGAATGAACGTCTTTAAAATGTTTTAAATGCTTTTTCATGGTATATACAGCTTACTGCAAACAAGAACCTTTGATACAAGATTTTCTAATCTAATCTGACATAGTTTAAATAATAAAATATCTCAAAAACTGTTAGGTTCTGATTAAGTTCTAAATATTGAATCAAATATGAAATGTTCCAGAAGAAAAACAAAGGTTGCTATCAATACATAAAAATTGGTAGACTTGGCAATGAAATTTTATCAAAATCGGATAAGTTCGCAATATTTTTTATCGCTCCAGACATTTTTTACAATCTGTATAATAAAATTCTATAGTTTTTTATTATTGAAATATACAGAGAGTATTATTGGTGGGTCTACGAAGTTTATGAACGGTTTCAGGATAATGCCAATTTGGCCAACCTATATCTCTTTAACTGGATAAGACAATCGATTCGGACAAAACTAAAGTTATTCGTTTTTAAATTTCATAAATATAACAGAAAAGTTCACAGATAAGCGACCCCTAGAAATGCGCTTTCGATCCATGAAATTGTATATTTTCACGGAAATAGAGCTCTTCAAGAGAAATTCACTGACGTGCGGTTGGCTGGGCCTGAGTGAAATCGTTTGACCGCAAAATGCAATAAACTCTGCCACAAGAATAATGTGCAAGAATATGAGTCTATCTTTTTTCCAGCATGATATTATAATGATAAGATACGTTGCAATAATAGGCCGGTAGAAATCGACAATAAATTAACAAAACATGATGTATCTCTGATTTTTTAGTATGTTGTTTGGACCCATTAGGGCTATGTATACCCAAGTTTGCAACTCTCAAAAAGTTGTGGAAAAATGTTTACACACCAAAATTTTTGGACTTGTTTCAGATTCTGATCCATATCTCCTAATCCATGCATTTTTCGTCGAAAGCGATTCTATAAATTTTTTAATTGCATTAAATTTGTAACAAATTAAGCCTAACCGGAGCTCTGTAGGTCAATTGGTTACCGAATTACAACACTTTGAAAATAGGACAGTTTTTCAAAAAATTGGAAATTTTCGTTTTAGACCTTCTTTGGGCCGAAATTTCGTCGAAACTATTGACCCTACAAGTAGAAATTATAGAATATAATTTGTAGGCAATTTAGTTAGCTTTAAATTAATGGTAAAGCGGGGTCTGTAAGCCTCGTAGTTCTCTCAAAATCTAAAAAAAAACCATATAAGGTAAAATCACATTTTTCCAGAAATGTTCTATAACCTTTCCTATCTTTTCTTTTTTGATTTGGTAATGAAAAAAAGGCATGAAATAATTGAAATAAACGGTGAAATGCATTTTAATATAAACATAAGTAATCAAAAGTACCGTAACTTAATCAATCAATCAGTCAATTAAATTAGACACATAGTCAAACTAGTCGCCTTGTTTTTGATGGCCCTGGGCAGTCAATTTCGTTGCTCTCTTCAATAAGTAGGTCTTCCACTATTGGTGGGTCGCCGTCTTCGTTCCCTATAGGTAGTTACTCCAGTATTGGTGGATCGTCAGGATTGTCTTGAGGCTCGTCATCGTCGTCCACTTCAATGATGATAAGGGCAGGGTTCTGGCACGTTTCCCCAGAGCAGGTAGCACACATCTAAGAACATATGAGCCCTGCTTTCAGGCAAGTGCAGCCACCTCTGCACCCCTTCTTGCATTTGCAGGAAAGGAGTTTTAGGAGCTCTGCGGGAGCAGGAGCTTGCCGACTAGTAATGGGGATGAGTCCAGCGGAGGTCAATTTCCAACCCCAGTCGGTGGCCTTTTTCTCCACCCCCAACCACTTTTGCACATGGTGGTATGTGCGGCAATGTGATACGGCGCAGCCTCTGTGGTTGAGGGCAAACGGGCTAGATTCGCTCTGGCGTTGGCTGCTGTCTTCACAAAAGTACGAAAGCGTACATCGTTGTCTTTCGTTTCGTCTCCTCCATATAGGGCAACTAGACCCTTGTCACCGGCTGCTGCGACTTGTTGGTGTGTGGCACCTGTCTGGAGGAAAACTCTTGCTTGGTCCACTAGGGCTTGATTTCGTCTGAAGCGGCCCCACATTTTCATATTCTCCTGCCAGAAGAAGGCAGAGGTGATGTCGCACCCATTATATGCGTGGATGAAAAGTTCAAATCCAGGTGGTAGCTCCACTTCCCCCTGGTTGAATGATCTGGAGGAGAATTGGATGCAACCCGCCTCACCTCTGACACTCTTCTGGAAGTATACATTTGTTTTAGTGGATCCTAGACCGCAGAGGAGCGCGAGCAAATCCACTTTCTCTCCAAAGATGGTGACGTGGTCACTGGAGTAACTTTTTTGCAGAGCAGTCATGACGATATCGCGGTCTGCATCTTCTTTTGATATTTTTGTCTCAATTCCCTCGAGAGCAAAAGTAGAACAAAGAAACTCAATGAGACGAACCTTGTTTCTGACATTCGAGAGCATCTTCTCTTGGGGGACTGTGATGACGGTCGATGCTTCTAAAACAATTTCCGCTGATACTGCAGAATACCGTCGTGATCGCTCTGCAAGTTTGGTGCTCTTTTGGGAGCCATCCTCATGATACCCGTCGAAGAATACACACACATTTCTCCCAAAGTGGCTAAATATGTAGCTTGCCATGATAGCCCGTACAGAATTATTCCGATGCCACACGACTTTATGTAGGAGATATCCTCCGTCGACAACAGCAAATATTTTTGCCTGCACACTCACGTTCTCTGTGGCTTGAGTGAAGGCAGCGTAAAAAGCTGATTTTGTGCACTTACGCATCCTTTCGTCCGAGAATAGGGCCATTGGATATGGTGCGAGTTCGTGTGCGAAGTGGGCCTTCAACTGTAGGTCTGACTGTTTCATGATACACATGCGCTGGAAGATGGTGAGTGGCTCGACATCGACTCTCTTCTTGTGAATCTTGATGTTGGTAGGCATTGCCAAAGAGACGGCTTTTTCTTTCCTAGAGAAACTAACATTACCAAAAGTTTTTCCAATAATTCGATTCACCCATTTCAGTCCTTCTTCTCGGGCAGTATGGCAATTAATGTGGAGGCCACCTACAGTGTTACGGTGGACAGTTATCGAACCAGGCTTTCAGTGCAATTTGTGTATTGTCAAATCAGACCACAATTGTCAAATCAGACCACAGACCTGACTAAAATTTGTCGGATCTGCGGATGGTGAAGCATCCTTTCGTGAAGAATTGATATTCTCTTGTGTCCATCCGGTCTTGCAGAGTGCTCATATTTTGTAAATATAAACGAGCATTTTTCGCGTAGAAAAAGTGTCCAGACGAGTGAAAGAATGGGAGCATTTGGCTGATTATTTGTAGATGAAGGTTCCAATCTCCCATCCTTTCGGCTTGAATAAATTGCTTCATGAGTAAGGTCATTCGATAGTAGAGTACGCAAAGTTTTGCGGTCGGGCCTTCTCCTTCATGTTTTTCAAGACCATTTTTGAATTTGGCAGTTACACTTTGTACATTTTCATTGTCTTCTGCAAACAGTATGAGTGACCTTTCACTGCCAAGCAAGAGCCTCTCTTGGACAGTGATGTCTATGTCGTTGAAAATCAGATGAGCCAGTGCAAGGTTTGTGAGGGTATGGGCTCTCACTGCACGAGAATATGCATGCCCAGTCATCACTTTTTCGACACTGTTTTGAGCATATATCGTGGCAAGGAGCTGTTTGAGGCCACTCCCCGCCATGATATTGCCAATTGCTCCCATATATGACATCAATAGGTGGAAGCCACCTAATCGTACTTCCACATCAGTTCTCTGAGCTCAATTTAAAGCTAATTAAATTTCCTACAAATTATGTTCTACAAGTTCTGCTCGTAGGATCAATGGTTTCGACGCAATTTCGATCCAAAGACGGTCTGAAACTAAAATTTTAAATTTTTGGAAAAACTGGCCTGTTTTCAAAGTCCCGTCATTCGGTAACTAATTGACCTACAGAGCTCCGGTTAGGTTTAATTTGTTACAAATTTAATGCAATTAACAAATTTATAGAATCGCTTTCGACGAAAAATGCATGGATTAGGAGATATGGATCAGAATCTGAAACAAGTACAAAATTTCGTGGTTTTTGGAGTGTAAAAATTTTTCCACAACTTTTTGAGAGTTGAAAACTTGGGTATACATAGCCCCAATAGGTCCAAATAACATACTAAAAAAATTAAAGACATCATGTTTTGCGAATTTAGCGATTTTTTGTGGCGATTTTGACTGGCCTATGAATGGACAAACTCTTTCACTTATGCCCGGCATAGCAGATTTGAATCACTTATCAGAATTATTTTGCGGGAATTTTAATATCATATGAGACAATTAATTATTCTAAAAATAAATATGAGAAGGATACAAGTAAACTGGGCACAAATATTAAAAGAGAAATACTTAACCTAAAGTTTATTTCTGCCAAGGCCCAAAGTTGTCCTAAGGAAAATTAAATATTGAAGGAAAGATAAATCAAATGCATGCAGGTTGAAAATTAATAATTAGTTAAGATCACCTTTAACAAAATCATATTGTGAACTACTCAAATGCATAAACTACTAGGTTTGAGGTTGAACTTGGATAATATTATGTGCACATTAAAGACAAATTATAAAAAACGCGAGCAGTCAACGCAAGCGATTACAAACCTTAGAAGTGCAACGATCAGCACATTTTATTATATAAATACGCTAGCGGACCATAAATTCGGCAGCCTTTGTATCTCATCTAAACTAGTTCCCTGCAGAGCACATGTTCCAGGGATCCTAACCTGCAACCTTATTCCCTACCTATACCTGAGTTTCGCAGAGCACATGTTCGTGGACTTGGGGGGTGGTCTACCTACAATAGTAAAAGTCGAATTTACGATAAGTTTGTCAAAGTTCTGGGAAAGACACATTTCAAAGTAGAATCTGTCAAGTGGTTAAACTGCAATGTAAACTTTGAGTGTACTTAAGACAAATCTAATCATAAATAAATCACAACACAACTCTTAAGAGAAGTATATTATAAAACAGTGAGTAAAGCCTATAAACAATTCAAAAATATACCTCAATCGAAAGAACATGCGCACCTTAGTAATCGGGTATAGTGCAAACTGATTAAGTTTTTAACCAATGGACATTGTTATTGTTTTTAACTAAAGTGCTTTCTTTACCATTACTTCTCCCTTGACGTAGATCGATTCCGAATCTGAGCTATATATGGTTGTGGGATATAGGTGGAATCAAGGCGGGACGTCACATTAAGACCTACAAATATTCATACAGGACAATATAATATAAACCATAGGCAGTGACATTGGAAAATACATATAGGATCTCCAACACTTGTTTAGTACTTCAATTATTCGTTTCCTTAAATTGTTCTCCTTAACTAGAACCTGATCACACCATATAGGCAAAGATAGTTCCAGTAGTTGAATTGCTCCACTAAAATTAGAAATTAAATAACCGACATTCTACTGTAGCAATAAGGCTCTTTTTCTTTCTTCGCAAAACCCCGAGTTAAAACTAAAGGCAATTCTGTCAGCCCATCATTCATGTAAGGTAGATTAGGTATAGGCAAAATATACTAGGTATGATATGCCATAGGCATCAATTGCAATTGCAATCTATGATTCAATAGATTAAGATAATTAACTACAATTTCACGTGCAAAGCGAAGGGTACAGGGGAAGAAAGATGAATGTCCCAAAAAATCAATTTTGAGATAAGGGGCAAAATGCCGTAAAGTCTTATAAAATATTAAAACCGGGCAAAAATGATGAGGATCACAAGATAAAGCGAATTTAAATTATATCCTGCAGAGGAAAAAAGTTGAGCGGCCTGAGAAAAAAATATGGCAATAGCGCATATTTCTGTAATACTTTTCTCCCATATATTTGTATCACTCTTAATAGAATATATTTTTTACAGAAATTAAAAGAAAAATGGGTACTGGGATAGGTAATAAAGACGTTAACATGGAGATACAGGGAATGAATAATAGTTGAAGCATTTTCTAACATAGATTGTAGAAGTCAAATTGAAGCAAAAAACGTTTTCCTCGAAAACACCTTTTTGTGACATTCATCTGTGTTACGTCCTATTTTAAATAGAAAATATCCCATAATGCTACGCGCAATACTATACATATAAATGAAAGGGACATAAATAAAATTAAGAGAAAATATGATCGGTACGTTCTGAATACTCCTCCTACTGTCGTGACCAAACATAAGATAAAAGGCAGATCTAATACTTTTCTTAATTGCCAGGTTAAAGTGGAGTTTCTCTTAAAAATATATTGTCGCACAATTCACATAATTCCATTTCCTTCCACGAATGAGTGTTTTGACAATTCAAATCATGCAAACTTGCATATTGAAATTAATTGTGATACTAAAATAACTTTTTCTACTGCTGTGTTTGTGTAAAAATAATCATACATTTGTAATGTTAGTTACCTACCTTCTGTTAGATTATTGATATTTTTAGGTTATTCAACCTTGAAAACTCGATACTGTTATTACCGGATCGGCTCAAATAGGAAATTAGACTTAAAAATTTATTAATTCTAGTAGGAATAAACATAAGTGAACTTGGAACAAAATCATATTACGGAATTGCTAAAATTACCGTAGCAAACGATGGAGTTATTTTTTGGGATTACCAGAGAGTCCCACCAAAAGGTTTCCGTACGAAGCTTTTAAAATCTCAAGTCCAGAATCCTATGGTGAGTGTGAGGATTGTGCACTCTGTTCGTAATCAATTAGACATGTTATTCGTTGCTCTTACAAGATATAAATTAATATGTCATAATAAATTTAGTTTTAAATAAACGCAATAAATACTGGCTGATGCATTTCGAACGAACACAGTGACGGTTTTTAAATAAATTCATCATGTATTCACATGCATCTCCAACGTACCGGAAAACGTAAAAAGAGTCACCGAGACGTGAAGAAGAAAAAACAACGAATTGTGGTAAAGCAACTATTTTCTGATTCAGTAACGGTGAATAATAGGTTTTCGGGATACCGAAACCGCGGGCCCCGGCTCTAAACTTTCAAACGACAGATGTTGACGGAGATAAGTCACCGGGAAACGGACCGAAAAGTTTTCCTTTTTGGCGAAAACTAAGTTTAAAATAACGAGCGGAGTTGTGCAACATTTTTAATGTTAAACGTACGTACGTTACTCCTATGGTAATTCTATTTCTTAACTGACCTAAATGTGATGTTAGTTGGCCGCAATAATTGTCAGTCACAACAGCTTTATGAAGTACTTTGCAAAAATGGGGTTTTTAAAATATAAACTTCGTAGATGCATCAATACTGATCCTAGTGGGCATTCCATTATTAAAAACTTGTGTTGAGGTATAGTATTTAGAGGATTTCGTTGGAATTTGATACCTTAAATCGGGAATCTATATCCATGTACCACTATAATGAGTACTGTAATTTCTATGGCAACTGCTGAGCAAATAACATTTATCCAGAAGTGTATTGCAGCAGGTGCCATCTACTCCAAACTTATTAAGTTAATCGGAGATAGCCAGAACTATAGTAATTATTAGGGATGCCGCTTTGGAACAGGATCTGTTTTTTCCGACACAGGTTTTTATTTGGAACAGGTACGTGTTGAACGGTTTTCCTGTTACGATGGAACAGTCACGGCTCAACGGTCACTTGACCGTGTCACGGCTCCTGTTCCGATGGAACAGTCGCGGCACATATGTGCCGTGGAACAGTTTTAAATTTTAAGTCCTTGCGGTGTCACAGTTGTTTCTGTGAGTGATTTTTAAAGCTTCACATATTTTATATTTACTACTTCTAATCACAAAGTATTAGGATATTTTGTGCTTCTAATGTGCGGAATCACGGGAACGGGACAATAGCCACACAATCTTAATTTAATTGCTGCCAATAATATTATTTTACCTATTTAATGCATACTATGCAATTAATCCAGCCTTGTCTGTCTCTGATCGAGCATAAACTAAAGTTGAAGTTGTTTTTTGTTCAGGTTCAGTGAATAAGAACATTATAAATATAAGAGACAACGTAAGGCCGCCTGTATGATAGCATAGCATAGCTACATGTATATAATATAATAGTGAGTGACCAGTTCATGAGATAAATTATCATCAGAAAGAAATTCTGACCAGATTTGGTTTGGATTTTTGGGAAATATGGACAGGACAACCACGTTATTTTGTGTAACCCTTCATTCCTGAGAAGGTAAATCATAATAAGCTAAATTCCATTTGTTGGTATTTTTTTCGTGGTCAGTTTTGAAAGAGCTTCCTGTATATTCTTACAAGTTTATTTTTATGACTTTAGTGACTCTAGCATGGCCTGCTGATGTTTGTTCAAGAGTTGGTCTGTAGTCTGTTTAGCTTACTTTTCTTAAAATTTTTGCTGCTAGAAGCTCGTGAAACAAACAGGTCAATTATTATGTCTCGGAAGGGTTGCTCTGTATATCGAGCTCTATATACTATGGTTATTCTTGCCTTTCAGGGGACTCAAATTCTCTTGTCAATACTTCATCAAATACCAAGTTATGCCTTTAGTTTTGAGCGGCTTACTATATATAATTTTTTAATAATTATTTAGATTTTTTCGGCATACTGTGCATGTCATGTTAAATTAGAGCTTTTACTCTTTTAAAATAATGGAGCTGTAAATTAGTAATTTAATTGTAACTTTTGTAACTGTCAGCTTCGTGGAGCTGTTTCAAGTTACTAATTAATTTGTTTTGGTTTTATAGGTTCAATTTTGTAGACTACTTCTAAGCCGAGCTATTATGGCATTGCTGAGAAGGGTCAATTTATCGGGCTCCTTCTAAGCTGAGCTATTGGGGCATCGCTGAGAATAGTCAATTTAGCAGTCTAATCCGAGACTTTTGGTGTTGCGTGACCAGCTAACTGCTTGCATTTACGAACTGGAGTCGACAGTGTGACAATCGAATCTTACATCTTCTCTAACAATTATTCAATTGTATTTGTAGTATTTGTACTTATTAATATATTCAATATTCAATTCTATTGGCTAGCTCTTTAACGCGCCACTTGGACCTACTGTTGCCGATAGCATGAAATGAAATTATGTGATGGGTAAGCCAAAATTATCAGATTTTGATGTAAATTATGTTAAAACCTGAAAATGGCCGACCAAGCAAAATATATCCATTCTGATTCGCCATATTATTATGTAATATCACAGATCTATATAGCTACGCAACAGATACCTCTTCCAATGCTTTTTACGCGGGGCCAAAAATGTTCACCGGCTTTCGCGAGCTGGTGACCCAGTAGTCTAGGAACGGGTTGGTGTTGCCAAATTATCACGTCGAACAATACTTCTGCTGACTTTTTGACCTGATCAAACTATCAAGTATGATAGTTTATTAATGAAACGGAAATTTAAATGAACAGATTTATAATATTGATAGTAGAGTTTAAAACAAAATTAAATGGTACTTTGACATGTCGATAAACATTTCAAAAATTCCTTTGATCTTCGAAACAAAAACCTGCGTGGTAATATTAGGTATTACTTAATACAAATAAGAGATGTTACAGTATAAGTTAACAAGATTTGTAATGACCTTTTACACCGATATTTAAGGTGAGTTTTAGTCCATGTTCAAGCACACCATTCACTGAATCTGATAATGAACTTTAATTTGACATAATAACATACGATTGCCAAGAAAATGAGTAATACCATAATGTGATATGAAAGGTAAACTACAGTTCTCGACTTGGCAACACGGAGGGGCAAAACGCGTCTAAATAGGAAAATATTTTAGTTTATTGCATTATTCGCGAGCGACACTTTTAATACCGGAGTAGGCATCTGTTGCGTAGCTATATAGATCTGTGGTAATATTCAAAGTTTTTATCAGAATGCTGGCAAAATTATGTTAATATCTGATAATTATGTGACAATCGGCAACCCTTGGATTGCTGCAATCGCGTCCGTCCTGGGACAACGAACACGTCATGGTCCAATACAATTGTCGAAACAGGTAGAAACAGAAAGTAGAATTATTTAAGTTTGGAACAGTTTGGAACTGGAACAGTTTTTTTGAAGCAGGTACTTTCTGAAACTGAAACCTGCCTGCCTGTTATTAAGAATATCCTGTTCCAAGCATCCCTAGTAATTATTGGCTACTACTTGACCTGTGTACATGAGGTGAACCACGATACACATATAACGGTATGCTGATTTCTAGAATGATTTTTGACTCACCCGCGCATCTACGTCACGCGGGAAAAAATGTTCCTTTCGACGCTGTCATAGTTTATTTAGTTAAGCGAATTTTTAGATTTGTTTTGTGTTTATATATGTTACAGGATTATATAAAACAAAAACTTATAGTATAATTATGCCGAACTGTGCTGTGGCTACTTGTAAGAGCAATAACAGGAGGACCAAAGGGAGTAATATTCGGTAAATATTTTCGTTTTAGTTAACAAATCAGTGGATTCGTGCTTGTCGAAGAGAAGATGGAATTAACATATAAAATGGTGAACATATTTAATCATTAAAGCTTTACTTTATTGTTTATTATTTTTATTACATATTTCCACGATTTACATGATTTTTTATGGCAGTGGCACACACTCTAAAGCGAGATCCTATGGCTAGAGATGGATCCTAATTTCACGTACCGTACCGTGATTTTAGCTGCCGCTAATTCGACATTCGGGTGCTGCTGTGCCTTAGTTCCGTTCTTTAAACATTCTTTTTAGATATACCACGATCAAGTCACGGTTCACGGTCCAGCCAGACACTATGTGGTTAAAAAATATTTGCCAAAATGTAAATAAGTAAAAAAATTAAGCAACATGTATTATTGAAGTGTGTTTGAAGTGAAACTTCTTAACGCGTGCCGGGAGGAATATTTACACATACTCACATACGAACCAGGGCCAGGGTGCTAAAATCGGTTAGGTTTTGTAGCGCTACAAAAGCTCATTGATTTGCGTACCTAATCGCGCCATGTCTTCGGCATGCAATCGTTCTGTTCCAACAGCTCTCGTGGCGGAGTGGACTAGGTGGTTAGGTCTCGATTCAGCGGCTCTATCGGCGGAGCGGCGCGCGGCGCGGCCTGAGTTCGAACCCCGTTGCTTTTAAAACAAATTTTTAAGGTTAATTTTCTATACAGTTTTATGAAGAATATTTTTTTTCATTTGGGCCTTTTCTTTTTGTTAATTGAGTGGTATATTTTAAAAAACTACTTTTTAACGAAATCCGTTACGATATGTATATGATTTTATTGTGATATGTTTGTTAGCTTACAAGCAAAAAAATATGGGATTTGCTATTACCTTGTCAAGACATTAGCGAAAGTTTTATGAAGAATATTTTTTTCATTTAGGCCATCCCTTTTTGTTAATTAGTATTATATTTAAAAAATGGTATATTTAAAAAACTACTTTTTAACCAAATCCGGTACGATATGTAGTGGTCGCCATTTCCTTGACAACTTCTTGATATTGTCTTGATCTTGTCTTGATTTCAAGACAAGATCATGACAAGAAATGATCCTTGTTTTTCAAGACAACATAAGAAATTAGTTCTCGAGTCCAAGAATTCTTGGAAAGAAACCAACAAAATCTTGAAATTTCTTGAAAATGTAAAATAAAAAAAAACTCATTTGTTTTGCTAGTTTATTGAAAAAGAAAACAAAGCACTGAAACATTTTTAATGGAATGATAAAAAATTATTATGTAAAAAATTACTTTTTTATTTTCAAAGATTTTTGGATATGTTATGGCTTAAGGTATTGAGATCAAAAAGTACTTTGCAAACCGAGTCTACTTCAGCGGAAATGAAATAAATATGCAAAAATATTTGAAAGGGATCAGAATGTTGACTATTAAATAATGAGGTCAATACAAAGAAAATTTAAAATTGTACTTTAAGTTTGGTAGGTAAAACTATATCTTGTGGGGTAAATTAAATTGAATAATTTCTTAATGCTTTATGACTTTTTATTTGCAAGGGATTTTTTTTTATTATTTTTAGATATGTTACGGGCTAAGATATTGGAATCAAAAAGAACTTTGCTCAGCTGATCTACTTCAGTGGCATACAGAATATTTGAATTTACGTAATTTTTTTAAATTAAGAAAAAATTTATTTATGAAGGAATGAACTATAAAACAATACTATCATGACCGCGTGCCCCTCGATTCTACGCAGCAAGTATAAACATCACATCAACCAATCTCATTCCGACTTTTTTACTTAGTTCTCAAATGTTGAAATAATACTTAAATAACCATTTATACATTTAAATTATTTTCTAGAGTAAAACTATGTATAATATATCAATTAAAATTAGTAATATAAATATGGAATGAAAATGTTTTTATTCTTTAGTTAACACACGTACAGGGTGTCCGGTTATAAATGTAACCCCCCTTTAACTTTTTTAT
>JAEQML010073031.1:0-15174 GCA_016904865.1 Pissodes strobi
AGCTAAACCTTCCCCCGGCTTCCTATTTCCCTTAATGTTGTTCTAGTTCTGAATTGTTATAATTTTTGAGAAATTCAACAATGAATACAAGTACAAAACCTTATTACTTACCTAGTTGAGGCCGAAGCTGAATCTAAAAATAGCCTGAACATATTTTTTGGTTTCCCTTCGTTCATGTCTTTTGGGGTCGTTTTCTGCTTGTTTTGCAAAAGGTAAATTTAATGTAGGCACTGCATCTCCTTTTAAAAGACGATGATTTTTAGAAGACAGTCCCATAAGTTCATATTTCAAATCCCTCTTGAAACTATCCGCCGTAAAATGTTTTGATCAGATCCTGCCATTTTTAGTAATAAAAGAATCCTTTTTTTTTACAAGCATTTACCCATATTTGTACCATATTTGGATCGTTTGGAAACCGAAAAAACATAATATTTTTATCAAACACTTTACTTTGATTGTCATTATTACAGAGAGCTATTGAATCTTTGATCAACGAAAAGAGTATCTTTTGCTTACAAAAATCAGATAATAGTCCTTCGCTACACTACCAATATTAGTTCACTAATCTAAAGAATCTTAAATAACACGAACGTACTAATTAAATCTCTAGAAACACAAGAAAACACCAAAAATAAACGCAACTCAAGCAACCTTTATGGCTTTCAGCGTGCTAAAGTAAAGTGAGGTTGTGTTTCAACTCGCCACATGACGTCACAGCAAACAACTGAAGTACCGCCTTCATGCGCAAGATCATATCTCTTTTTTTCTTTGTATCATGTGTTCTATACACTCTTTTCGAAATCGTAGCTCTCAGCTCAGGTGACGTCATACGTTTCTATCTAGGTGGGAGGTTCTTCATACCGTTATATGTGTATCGGTGTATCGTGATTTTTATGTTTTTATTTATTACGGTCTTTTCAGACCTACAAAAATTGATAATTTCTAGCTAGCATGTACATATTTATTTTGCAGATTCGAACATGGCATAAAACGGATAAATCTGAGCGAAACAATTTCAACCGAGCAGAACGTATAGTGCCAGCGGAATTAGACTGGTTGCGCGATCTGTGAGTGTATTTTCCAGCTTAACCAACAGTCCGTGATTCGACCGAAATGATGGTCGACTTATTTGTTTACATACATTTTTTTAAATCGGTTTTTCAATTATTTAATTATTTTATAACTTGTAGATATTATAATAATATTTATATCTCGTAATGGTTTCTTGTGGGAGATTTGTCCTATAAATCAATGGAAATTTCAAGTAAGCTACCTGGATGTCCTTCATATTTAAGGAAAGTTGATCTCCTCCGAGAATGTCCACACTAAATGCACACACATCAAAGACCCCCTTATATATTTATCTATGATCAAAGATCGAATGTCGAGAAATGGAAAGGGGAAACCGCTATTGCTGAAAGTTTGGATACAGCAACTACTTACAATGAAATGAAGCAATATCTTTTACTTCAGTACATGAAGCTGATATCAAGATTAATGAACTTGAGGATGGATAGTTGAATGAAAAAGAAGAAACTTTGTGCTTTTTCTATTTCGTGCCAGCAATCCTCCAGTTCTGACTTAGTACATTTTTTGAGTTCACAACATGTCTGGCAAGACATTGTGACTATGATGATGATTACGAACCCTTCATTTTGTCACGATTGAATTTTAAATATGATGTACAGGAAACTCGAAATGATAGATAAATTATATGAATGCAAAACCAATAAGTATTTGAATTGTGTAAGCACTCGTATAAGCTTATATTTGTATCTGAAGACTACACGGTTATTTCACGCTTTCGAGTTTTTTAATATTTTGTTGTTAAAATCTAGTTCCAGTGCTTCCAGAGTAAGTGATTATATATACATACATACATTTAATTCATATTACATATGAATTAAATGTTACAACTAAAAAAAGAAGTTATTGATAAATCACCCTGATAGTTTCTGATAAAAGGTTTTGTCAAGACTTTTCTTATATATGTAATCTACGTTTAAAGGTAACTAGACTGATGCTCTTTTTAATAAAAGTTAGTAGCTTATTGAACATTTTTGGGCTCGAGTTTAATAAAAAGCTTTTGGTTATGTGCAATCTATAATAGGTTATGAAAAATTATGACCACTGCGGGTAGAATATTCATGAAAATGATCGTTTCTTAAAAACAAGCCTTGGTTTTTAAACACAAAAGCACACATTTCAGTTATAGTAAAATATTTAATTTTATAAGAAGTGGCTTACAACGCAATATCACTTCTAACTCTTAAGAACAGGACCTAGGGCGACATACCCCAGAAGTGGCCCCACACAAGATCCGAGAGTGCGCAATGGCGAAATAAATAGTTGCTAGTTGGTCCAGACTCATCACAACTGTATGATATCTGATCATATAACAAAAGATATTCAGCCTTAATGATAAACCCGAGCAGTCCTCAAGGGTAACTCCAAGAAATTTAATAATTCTTATTGCTAAATAATATTGAAGAACGTTCTAAAATGAAAAAATTGGATTAATTTGTGATGGATGCTGTTATCAAAATCGAGATCAAAAAGGAGATGATTAAAAGTCATCCTCCTGATGATGCTAACATGGTTAGCGAAACGTGCATCGCGTGCAAAAATTCTGTTTCGGTATTGTGGATAAAACTCTGTTTTAGTAATAATTTTTTTATCACTGACACACTTTCATTTTATGTTTATAAAAAAAGCCAAGAAAAAGAAAAACACCATTTGACACTGTGTTGAAATATCGGTGGCGTCCTCAGATATTACTGCAAGAAAAGACCTTTCTTGCAAATTGTGTTCTCTGCATACTTCAAAAATACATTGCGACAAACGCGCGAAATACTTAGATGTTTATCTAAAACCTAATCAATATTTCTGCTATAATATACTAGTTCTAAAAACAACCCTTTGTTAACCGAATCGCTCTTTTCATTACGTCTACGAAGAGGAACGTTACGTGTTCCACATAATTTTAATGTGTATAATTTTTGAAACAACCAACCGATTTTGCTTAACCGTTTCATTACGAATATTTATTTGTTCTGCATAAGCTTTACCTTAGCAAGGCGCAATATTTACATTTCCTCGTCATGTGGCTCAAGTTCACCGCAAAGGGAGTAACCAAGTTTATATGTTGTCTCTATCGCCTTCCGAGCAATAGAGCCTACCAAAGCCTTTTTACAACACTAGCTACCACCTTTGACTCAAAGCAGGTCGATCACCCCAAATCAGAAATAATCGTTCTGGGAGAATTCAATGCCCACAACTGGCTAAAACATTACAACAAGACCGACAAGGAAGGTAGAGAAGCTGAAGCATTTGCCATCAGCTGCGGGCTTACTCAACTTGTAGAGGAACCAACTCGAATCTCAGAGATGGGCGAATTCGCCGCTCTCCTGGATCTTTTTCTAACCACCAATCCTGACCAGTACACAATCAAAAGATCAGGAATAAACTTTTGCAATGCCCCAGTGTGGCTACAGAAATTTCTGGTCGGTAGCAAAGGCAGTAAGTGATAACTTTACAAAAACGTCTCTCCCACCTTTGACAGACGAACGTGGCATCACGGCGACTACAGCCAAGGAAAAAGCAAACATGCTCGCCAAAATGTTTTCATCGCACTCTACCTTAGACGTCCCCCAAGGCAAGGCTCTCCCCACCATATCGAACATCAACACCACCATGGCAGAAGTTAAGTTTCATCACCGTGATATTCGTAAAATTTTTAAAGATCTAGATACGCAAAAGGCATCAGGACCGGATGGAATACCTGCCATCGTGTTAAAGAACTGCGCCAACTTACTAACACCCGTTTTTTTTCAGGCTTTTTCCTCTTTCTTAAGGAAAAGGAATTTACCCATGCTTGCTTCCAATAATCTACAAAGTCATGGAAAGTGTAGTCAATCAGCAACTACTCAAGTACCTCTAGAACAACAGAATAATCAGCTATAATCAATACGACTTTCGCAAAGAGAGATCGACAGGAGATATATTGGCCTATGTCATTCATATATGGTTAAGGGCAATTGAGAACTATGGAGAGTCTCGAGCGATTGCGTTGGATATTTCAAAAGCATTCGACAGAGTTTGGCATGACGGATTGCTCAACAAACTGCCGTCCTTCGTACTACCAGGTTCTCTCTGCAGCTGGATTGCTAGTTTCCTTAAGAACTGATCTCTGCACGTTGCAGTTGATGGACACATCTCAGACACATTCACCATTAATGCGGGCGTGCCTCAGGGCGCAATACTTTCACCAACACTGTTCCTCATCTATATTAATGACCTGCTGATCGAAACGAATAACCCTGTTTACAGTTTTGCAGATGAGAGTACCCTTGTCTCCCAATTTAGATCGGAAAAACCTTTACCAGCGACTGAGACTTATCACCGCAGATAGGAGCAGATTACAGCAATTAATCAAAGCCTGGAGAAAGTTTAAACTTGGGGCGACGGAAATTTGGTCCAGTTCAATGCAGCAGACCCAAGCAGCTACGTTTACCAAAAGAACCAATACGGCGGGCCCTGACATCATTATGTCAGGATCGACCATTCCTTCATCCTCGTCAATCGGACTGCTGGGTGTCTCGGTCAACAGCAATATGTCCTGGCATGACCGCGTTGCTAACATCGCAAAATCAGCCTCCCAGAAGCTTGGTGCGCTATTTCGCGGTATACACCGCAGCAGTTGCTCTTGCTCTGCAAAACGCAAATAAGACCGTGCTTAGAATATTGGTCACACATCTGGGGTGCCGCATCAAAGCACACTAACCCAAACTAACCCTAAAGCTGTGGATTCCATTCAGAACAGAGCTGTGCGTTTTGTAGGCGATCCGGAGTTGACCCGGAATCTGGATAGTCTGGAACACCGCAGATATGCTGCTTGGGCCCTTACAGGGTGCTATCAGCCGGAGCCAGCTAAACCCTGGTTTTTTTTAACGAGGTTGTTACTCCTCCCACTCCTCACTTTCCCATATCTTGCGTGATGAGACCTCAGGCTTGGGACTGGCATAGCGGAGTTTCTAAACATTATAATAATATTATTCTCACAAAGGAAATAAAGTCATTTAATGACATCTACTCATTCAGATCTTCCGACTGCTCATAGGACAACTACTGCACTGCTTAACGTGTCTTCGTAAGAATGCATGTTAAATATTGATTAATTAAAGGAAAGCTGATGTGAACCACCCATTTTTTGCGGAGGGGTTCTATTAAAGGGATATATTAATATGAAATCCAAATCGGAAGAGCCTTCTATATTTTTCCACCAAAAAATTTTCGCCACATGGTCTTCTATTATAACCCAATCATTCCAAAGAATTTCAACGCTCAGATTCAATATTGCAGTATGGATTCTCAAGATTATCAAGTTTAGACCTCAGCCTTGAATTCAATTACATCATATCTCAGGTAATGTAAAGAAACTATGCTCTTCTTTTTGCTATATATTTATAATGTGAGAATGACAAACTCATGTAATAATTAGATGGCTGAGAAAATCAGTACTATGCTATAGCGAGATGTCCCTGTTTTACAGACACTTTCACGGCAGATGTTCCCAGGATTCGGCCCGCCTCATACCGCCCCTGGCAACGCCTGTTAGAAAGTTGCGAAAAACGGCAAGAGCGCACCAGTTCGTCGTACAACTGGAAACACCTAGAACATCGCTTTACAAGAACTCCTTTGTCTGGCGGACTGCATCACTGTGGAACTCACTCCCAGGACATATGTTTCCCCCTAATTACAGCCTACAACTGTTCAAGAACCGTGTCAAACAACATCTTCGCACACAAACCGCTCGTCGAGCGCCATAGGATCTCCCTATAGCATGTGTGCCACTAAAAAAATTCCTAACCCAAACTAAAAACCAGATTGTGTTTATGCTTTGGAGAATTTTCGTATTTTTTAAATTTAGAGGTCTATTTTTTTAAATATTGTAACGTAATAATTTGCCGTAAATTTCCAATAAACATTAAACAAAAATAAAATGGTTCAAAGTAATCGGAATTATCTACTTAGTTTATCATAGAACACGTTCACTTATCCACAAAATTATCGATAAAACTAATGCTAACCTAAGTTTAATTAAAAGAAACGCGCCATCATCGTCACATATTATTTCTCTAATGGCAAAATTTCAATCATAACTCGAGTAAAAAAAAACTAAACTCACCTTGGCTCCCTATAAAACGCTGGACTCGAGTAAACCGTAGTAAACCCAAGTATTGCAAATTATTATTAAATTGAGCTAGAAAGTGTGGACCTGAATAGCGCACGGATGGGCCTTGATTTCTCGTGATTTTACGAACATTCCCGACCTATTTGCATGATAAAAAAAAACATTTAACTATAGTACCGAACACTAGCGCACGGCAGATTTAGACTATATGTGATTACGGGCGGAGGCCGTCGCAGTCGGACGCTCAGCGTTTCGATCGTCGCCGTCGTAGCCTCAATTTCGCTCTTATAACCAATGTATTCTGCGGCCAGTGGAGACTCAGAAATATGTAAATTCGCAAATTTATGAGGCCTCGTCTTCGTTAATAAGATGCTCTGTAGTACCTTCATTTCTGGCGTCATCGATCACATATTTTAAAGTAAATAACACTCTCTTGTCGCTCGTCCCCTGGGATATCTACGTATACGTCGATCGTCTTCAGTCTTCATTTTGGTGGATTCAGATCACGTTGTACGGCTTAACTAATTTTTAAGTTTGCCTGTTTTGAAATAGTGTTTTCTTATATCGTTGTGTGCAATGCCGAGACGGTCTCCGCGACCGTCTCGGTCGTTCTCCGCCTGGGGATACTAGAAATATTATTAAAATGTTAAAAAGGTTAGAGCGAAGAATGGATAAATTGGAGAGACCTAAAAGGAAACGTGTATCAAGTTTCAGTTCGGATTCCGATTCCTCCTTAGAAAGGCGTCGCGTCGTGTACGTCGTAGAGCCAGCGACATATCTTCGGAGAGAGTTTCGAATAAAGGTAATTAATTATTATAATTACTATTTTATTTTAGCTCGTGCGTCAACTTGAGTACTTGCTGTGTGACACCGGCTACATGTCAAAAACTATTATAGCGTATTCGACTCGACTGCATTACACCGGGGCAGTGCAAAAAATGGCTGACTTGACTTGATACATTTGAAAACAATATAAATGTGGCTATTTTTTGCACTGCCCCGCTGTAGTGCAGTCGAGTCGAATACGCTATTCGACGAAATAAAAGATTTTTGTTTGTTCAACAACGTTAGACAATTAGGTCAACAATGACATGGAATTTGCACTGTAGTTGACCAAACTTTAGTCACCTTTTTACATCGCGGTTTCATTATTTTCAGATAGACGAAAATCCCCAAAGTACTCAAGTTGACACCCTTCGAACTGAAAATTTTACCACAGGGACTGAAGATGATAGCATTCAGTTTTCAGTCAGCAAGGAAACTGAAGTATCCCATACTGACAACGAACTCAACGAAGAGCCTACCAGAGAGCCATGTTAATGCAGCCCTAACACGGAATAACGGCCAATCTGAATCTGAAAAGAGAGCTAAAAAATGTATCAAGTCAGAAGGGAATTAAAACAATTACAACAAAGAATAAATAAAGAGCAGCCAATGCTAACTAGTAGCGTAGAAAACCAGGAGGAAAATCAATTTGATGTATTTCGAAAGAGTGTGGCTACTCATTAAAAAGTTTACCGTATGACAACGCTTTGACTGTACACTCCAAGATTCAAGAATATTTGACTTATCTTGCCATTTCAAATTACAGAAATAACAATATACCACCATGTATCACTGGAATGTCATCAACAGCTTCATCAGATAATGATTCTGTAAGGAGTACGCCTAGGAGCGAATGTTCAGATCCGTTATCTGCTGCAATGGGTGTTAGATGAGGAACACCAGCAGCATCGCTGCATAGGAGAAAAAATAAAGATCTGCTATCTGATACATTTGGTATTGAATCAGAAACACCTGCATTCTTACCTAGGATAGAAAATGAAGATCCGCTATCTGATACATTTGGTATTGAATCAGAAACATCCCACATTCGTACCTAGGAGAGAAAAGAGATCCGCTATCTGCTGCAGTTCGTATATCTTTCGCAGCTGATTCACCTTTGTCTCCAGACTTTTACCAATAACTATAATAGTACTGCTTACCTTTGCTAATATATATACTGTAAATAATACTTAAGGGGTTTTGTATACCTAATCGTTTGAACTCACCTTTATATAATCCTTCAAGTTCTCCTATACGGAATCTAATACTTCTGGGATGAACAACGAAATAGCTAATTTTGATACTCTAAAAAGTGAGATAAACTTCGATAACTATTCCCGTAGCTAAATAGGACAAAGTCAATTCTAATTTTATTTTTGCCGGTATGGCACTTCTCATATTCGTGTCTCCTCGTTGTATTGTAAAAGATACTTTTGATAACAACAACTCAAATTGATCGGGGGTCATCCTCATAAAACTTCAAATCCCATCGTCCTCTCCCAGGCTGGAGAACACCAAAGTACAAAGTCTGGGGCCGATCAATGACAGTTTGTGACAAGAGGGGCTGCATTGTATTGGCTGGCAGGAACGTCAAACTGGTGAGAGCAGTTTGATTACGGGGAGTGACGCCCCCACCATTCCGAGTTGCCACGGGATGTGGCCCATCAAATCCCATCGTCCTCCTCCAGGCTGGAGAACACCAAAGTAGAAAGTCTGGAGCTGATCACTGGGGAGTGATCCAACAAACCCCATTTTTACCCCTGTCAGACTAGGGACCGCCAAAGGAATGAGTCTGAGGCCGATGCTTCGAGTGGAAGCGGCCCTAGGTGGTAGATGCATAAGCCTACTCGCATCGTCCGGTGAAAGACCTAACCCCACCAGAATTGGGAAGCGCTAAGTGGTTTTCCCAAATCACGTTCCGCTTTCGCGCTGGTGGTCCCGGGTTCCACAGTAGGAATATATGGACATGATGGTGCTTCCAGGATCAAAATATTCCGGAAGTAAACTCCCCGGCCATTCGGATCTCCGGGCGCTGGGTGGCCCTGGGAGCCCTTCATTCCGCATTTCACATACAGCAAAGATACCGAACCAATTTAGAATAGATTTCTGCAACATAAGAGGCCTAAATACAAACATAAATTCGGTACACCAACATCTACAAGCAAATAGACCACGCATATTAGCCCTTACAGAAACACAAGTATGTTCTACAATAACAACAGTGAACTACCTCTATCCTGGTTACGACTTACATACCCGATTTAGATATAAGTTCGGAATATGCCTTTTTGTCCGAAGCGACCTTTCATGTCACCGCGAGGAAACACTCGAACCGAACAACCTTGACGTCATGTGGCTCAAGTTCACCGCCAAGGGATTAACCAAGTTTATATGTTGTCTCTATCGCCCTCCGAGCGATAGAGCCTACCAAAGCTTTTTCTCAACACTAGCTACCACTTTTGACTCAATACAGGTCGATCACCCCAGTTCAGAAATAATCGTTCTGGGAGACTTCAATGCCCACAACACCAACTGGCTCAAACATCACAACAAGACCGACAACGAAGGTAGAGAAGCTGAAGCATTTGCCATCAGCTGCGGGCTTACTCAACTTGTAGACGAACCAACTCGAATCTCAGAGAGGGGCGAATTCGCCGCCCTCCTGGATCTTTTTCTGACCACCAATCCTGACCAGTACAAGGTTACAGTTGGTCCGCCATTAGGTACCTCCGACCACAAACTTATTACAACGGTTTGTGAATTGCCACCCATACAGAAGGATCCACCATTGCCTCGCAAAATCTGGCATTACAATTCTGCAAACTGGGACGATCTAAGGCAGTTCTACCTAGATTTTCCTTGGCTCGACGTCTGCTTTGCCACTGACGACCCGTCAGACTGTTGCGAAGAGATCATGCAAGTAATCTCCTCAGGAATGGAAGCATGCATCCCAAATTCCATTAAGTTACCATCAAAAGGAAAGTCCTGGTTCGACAAAAGATGCAAAAGAGCTGTAGGAAGGAAACAACAAGCCTATAAGTACCGGCAGCAAGATCAGACCGCTGAAAATCGCAATTATTTTATCGAAGCGAGAAACGAGTGCAAGCGTGTGATCGACGAAACTAAGGACACACAATCAAAGGATCAGGAATAAACTTTTGCAATGCTCCCGTGGCTCCAGGAACTTCTGGTCGGTAGCAAAGGCAGTAAGTAACAACTTTACAAAAACGTCTCTCCCACCTTTGACGGACGAACGTGGCATCACGGCGACTACAGCCAAGGAAAAAGCAAACATGCTCGCCAAAATGTTTTCATCGCACTCTACCTTAGACGTGCCTCAAGGCAAGACTCTCCCCACTATACCAAACATCAACACTACCATGGCAGAAGTCAAGTTTTCTCACCGTGATACTCGCAAAATCCTTAAAGAACTAGATACGCAAAAGGCATCAGGACCGGACGGAATACCTGCTATCGTGCTAAAGAACTGCGCCAACGAACTAACACCCGTTTTTTCAAGGCTTTTTTCTCTTTCTTACAGAAAAGGGATTTACCCATCCTCTTGGAAAGTCGCTCGAGTGCAACCTGTTCCAAAAAAAGGCAAGGAAACCACGCCCTCAAACTATCGCCCAATTGCCTTGCTTCCAATAATCTCCAAAGTCATGGAACGTGTAGTCAACCAGCAACTACTCAAGTATCTCGAGAGCAACAGAATAATCAGCGATAATCAATACGGCTTTCGCAAAGAGAGATCGACAGGAGATATATTGGCCTATGTCACTCATATATGGAGTAGGGCAATTGAAAACTACGGAGAGTCTCGAGCGATTGCGTTGGATATTTCAAAGGCATTCGACACAGTTTGGCATGACGGACTGCTCAACAAACTGCCGTCCTTGGGACTGCCCGCCTCTCTCTGCAGCTGGCTGGCCAGTTTCCTTAAGAATCGATCTCTACACGTTGCAGTCGATGGACACATCTCGGACACATTCACCATCAACGGGGGCGTGCCTCAGGGCGCAATACTTTCACCAACTCTGTTCCTCATCTATATTAATTACCTGCTGATCGAAACGAATAATCCTGTTTACAGTTTTGGAGATGACAGTACCCTTGTCTCCCACTTTAGATCAGAAAAACCCTTACCACCGACTGAGACTCATCACCGCAGACAGGAGCAGATTACAGCAATTAATCAAGACCTGGAGAAAGTTCAAACTTGGGGCGACCGAAATTTGGTCCAGTTCAATGCAGCAAAGACCCAAGCAGCAACGTTTACTAAGAGGGCCAATACAGCGGGCCCTGACATCATTATGGCAGGATCGACCATTCCTTCATCCTCGTCAATCGGGCTGCTGGGTGTCTCGGTCAACAGCAATATGTCATGGCATGACCATGTTGCTAATATCGCAAAATCAGCCTCCCAGAAGCTTGGTGCTCTATTTCGCAACAAAAAACTCTATACACCGCAGCAGTTGCTTTTGCTGTACAAAGCGCAAATAAGACCGTGCTTAGAATATTGCTCACATATCTGGGGTGCCGCGCCAAAGCATACCCTAAAGCTGCTGGATTCCATTCAGAAGAGGGCTGTGCGTCTCGTCGGCGATCCGGAGTTGACCCGGAATCTGGATAGTCTGGAACATCGCTTTACCAGAACTCCTTTGTCTGGCGCACTGCATCACTGTGGAACTCACTTCCAGGACATCTGTTTCCCACTAATTACAACCTACAAATATTCAAGAACCGTGTCAATCAACATCTTCCTCAACTTTTGTTATTAGTATTAAGAAGTGATTGGTGATAAGATAATAGTGTAAATAGAAATTCAAAGGAAGTGTGCATGAAGAGAGTGAGAATAGTAACCTATAATAAGTATTTATTTAGCATCAATGCTACAAAAGATACATAATAGCTATAAAACTTATGAATCGTATGTAAAGAAGAACACTACATCAAATACTAAACTTATACTAATAAGATAAAAAGTTAAAAACGGAATAAAACGGTATAAATAAAATTAACATAAGACATATAATGAAAAGATAAAATCAGACACTCACGCACGCATTAAAATATAAAACAAGCAATGTAAAGATAAAATAAGACACACACTCACACATTAAAACTAGATAAAATGAACAAATCCTACCACCTATCTAAAATAAATTTTCTCAAAATGCTCCTGAACTGTGCCAAATTATCACAGGTTTTAATGATCATAGGTAGCTTATTGAATTCTATTAAACCTTTGTACAGCACAGAGTTGAGCAACTGATTGGTATTACATCTGTCTGTTAGTATAAAATCTGTACGATTTCTAGTACCATAATTGTGTACATCTTCAAAAACTCTTAACTTATCACAGATATAGTCAGGTAAAAGACGCTGTTTTAATTTAAAAATAAACAAATAAGTAAACACTAAACATAATTCTTTGGTTGACAGACAGCATATTTAGGACACTTAACATAGACCTTACAGGAGTATAACGATTACATTTCAAAATCAGTCTCATTGCTCTGTTTTGGATTATTTCTAATTGATTTACCTTGTATTGGGGTAAATTGAACAGCAATGATGAGTAGAATTGCAAATGTGGAAGAGCAATGGCACCATACAACATTAGTTTCGTACTCATTGACAAATTTTTCCCAATTCTTGTTAAGAATCCAACTCTTTTTGAGAATTTTCTCATTATATAATCAGCATGAGCATGGAAATTTAAGTTGGCATCCAAAATTACACCCAGATATTTAATATTTTTCTCATAGAGAATATTTTCCCCATTTACAGTTATGTTTATATTGTCAATGTCTTCCTGATTTATTTTTGATTTTTTGCTAAATACACAGAATTTTGACTTATTTGCATTCAAGCTTAGTTTAATATTACAGAGCCAGTTAAATAGGTCATTAAGTTCATTGTTTATAAAAATTGCCAGTTCACGTATATTTTTCCCTATTATATAAATCATGGTGTCGTCTGCAAATAAAATAATCATACATCTCTTAAGCACTTTGACCATATCATTGATATATAATAAAAATAGTAATGGACCTAAAACTGTGCCTTGTGGTACACCAAACATTACACTAATAACATCAGACATACAATTTATAAACTTAACACGTTGGACTCTATTTGACAAATACGATTTAAACCATTTAAAACACTACTAATTCCTAATTGTTCTAATTTTTTAATTAAAATGTTCCTATCGATAGTTGCAAATGCTCTCTTAAAATCTAAAAATACCGCCAATACAAAATTATCACAGTCAAAGCTTTAAGAAAATCATCACATATATCAACAGCCACAGATTCACATGAATGATTCTCGCGAAAGCCCGATTGATTAGGAACTATTATTATCGAATTTTCAGCACAAAATTTAAGAAGTTGCTCTTTAACACAAACTTCAAGGAGCTTCTTATAGACAGGCACAGTGTTGATGGGTCGGAATTCATTGTGATTTTTTGTGATCTGAACTTTAGGTACAGGAATAACAGTAGACATTTTCCAGGATTCAGGAAATACCCCATTGCTCAAAGACGTATTAACTATATCTAACAGACGATCACCAGCGGCATAAGATACATCACACAGAACCTGTTTGGATATGCCACTTTCGCCTCCCCCCATTTTTCAGATTTTTTAAAATTCCTTTCATTTTAGTCATTGTTACTTTTTCAAATTGTAAAAAATAATTATTTATTTCAGGGGCTCTGGTAATATGAGTTAGGTATAATTGTTGCTTGTGGAATATTTTTAACTATTTTGTCGACACTTTCTATGAAATATTTATTAAATTTTTTCTCCTTCAAAAATAATATGTTCGGATATCATTTGTTTTTTATTAGGTAGTAAGGTCTTTAGATTTTTCCACAATTCTTGGGGGTTGCTCCTATTTTCGTCTATGCATTCTTTATAATATTTTTCTTTGTCTACTCTAATTTTATGTACAATGAAATTTCTTTTTGTTTTATACTCATCCCAAGTACCCTCACGCTTATCTAGAACAGCCCTTTTATATAAAATATCCCTTTCCAGCATCATTTTTCTAATGTCAGACGTTATCCATTTCTTATTCACATATTTTTGTTTTTGAATAATTCTGACCTCAGGGCACATTCGATCTAAAATAGTTTTAATATCTGTAATAAAAGAATCAGCTAATAAATTCACGTCGGAGATATCTTTATTCCAGTTATTTTCAAGCAACTCTTTTTGTAGTTGATCACAGTTGTAGTTTTTAAAAGATCTTTGATGGCTTATAATATCGACAGATGATTCTTTTGGTTGATTAATGGAAATTGACAGAATTGAGTGGTCACTTATTTTAGGTGTGAGATGTACCTTTGTGCAAGATGCTTGTCATCAGTGACAATAAAATCAATTAATGTCTGACTTCTAGGAACTATTCTGGTCGGCGTTTTTACAATTTGTGTAAAACCTTTTGTGTAGATAATGTTATTTATTCTGTTGCCATAAAATGTGTCTTTGAGCAAATCAAAATTAAATCACCAAAAATAATATTTGTGCCGTTAAAATTACTAATTTCATCCAGATATTCGTTAAAAAAATCCATAAGCATATCATCTTCTTTTTTAGGTGGATGATACAAAACAGAACACAAATACTTAATACGAGACATATGCATTTCAAAAGACAATAACCAAGCAAAACCATCAACACGCAAAGTCTTAAGCTTATGTCTAATATCACATCTTATCAACGCCATAACTCCCCCTGTTCTACCGTTATTACTAGTGCATTGTTCCAATTTGTACCCATCAATGTTCAGCTCGCATAGTTTAATATCAGGCGTTACATGAGTCTCACTTAAAAGTATGGTTTTTGGTTTTCAACCATTAATTAATATCATAATATGATCTCGGTTGTTGACATACCCCTGGCAATTAAAATATATAATACTAGTATTAAGAACAATATTTAAATCTTCTTCAATTCTTTTGTAAGATTCGCACTTACTAACATCCCAAGAAACATGATTCACATTTAAACTAAGACCATACTTTTCATTAGACACTAGACTGTTAGCACATTTAACAGTATTTAGATTACACTCTTTAAAATCATGACTTCCACCACATTTAGCACACACTTTGTTCTCCTTACAATCCTTCAGCAAGTGAC